>JAGFPH010007773.1:33867-62274 GCA_018207615.1 Philaenus spumarius | reverse complement strand
AGATTTGGTTATGTTTAGACAGACCTTATAAAATAAACTGTATAATCACACATAATATTTATACAATCCCACGATATTACGTAATTTAAGTTTATTTTAAGAATGATTTCGCTTAATCTGAAAAGGGCTTGGTCCCAATCATTTCGGATTATCAAGTCTCCACTGTATAATAAGCCTGTTTTTTACAACTTCCACCACAATGGTCACTAGAATAGGATAATGGTTTAACCCTGGAGAGCCCGCGTGGTTTGCTGTAACACAAGAGCCCGCGCGGGGTAATATTTTACCCCATTCTGATTTATAGCTATATTTAAATAAAACAACCCGCTTTTATAAAAAAATGCTTACAAAATGTATTTGTTACCTCAACTGCATACATGTATCATCGCCTTATTTAATTTATAAAGATAATTTTTACATGTTAAAACAACCACTGCATGTTTCTTTCTACTACATGGTCCTTCCACAATTTGCACAGGATTTTGTTGTTTTTCTGTCAAGGTTTCTTGGACAAAAATCACAGTTTGCATTTTTGCGACCCACTTGTTGACCTGGTTCACGACTTAGCAATCCCAATGTAAGTTTTATTCTAGTTTTCAGCTTACTAAGATTCATCGATACTATTGTTATTGTGTATTGATGACAACACAAGGACCACTTTCTTCTTGTTTGGAAAATAAGAAACTAAGGTCATCTTTTCTTCATGAAAACCAAATATTGAACTATATATTTTCCTATTTTTTGTTGTCAAAAACTCTGCAGGGACTTCTCACGTTTGTCTTTGCGAACAGTTCCAACAATTGTCAACTTATGATTTTTCAATAGATTCAATGCAAGCGGGATA
Organism: Philaenus spumarius; assembly: GCA_018207615.1. Classification (NCBI taxonomy): domain Eukaryota; kingdom Metazoa; phylum Arthropoda; class Insecta; order Hemiptera; family Aphrophoridae; genus Philaenus; species Philaenus spumarius. Next base: position 61,430 of record JAGFPH010007773.1, on the reverse strand, counting down.
CTAGTGAACCAATTGTCCATAGTTACATTTCTATTTGTACCCGAGATTGGCTGAATCATTCGTTCTGTAACATCTTTTGCTGCTGCATTGCTTACGCTAAAAGGGCCATCGGGCTGGGCTCCTGCATAGATCTCCATGTTGTTTGTATAAAAAGTACGGGAATCACACAACATAAATATCTTTATCCCGTACTTAGCTGGCTTATTTTTTATATACTGCCGTAAGCTGCAGCGTCCTCTAAACGCCTCAAGCTTCTCGTCAATTGTAGCTGTTCACTGATAGTATAAGCTGATTGGCAGTTTGAAACAAACTTTTCAAAAATTTCTCATACATGTGTGATTTTATCAATTTTTTTCTATTGGCTCTTGTTGTGAGGTCATCAAAACGTAAACAACGTAAAAGAAAATGAAATCTATTATTGACATAGTGGATATAGCTAAATCAATTCCCGTTCCATCTCTTGCCCATATATCTTGAGTATTTTTGTGGGATGATTTCATGACCTCCAAAATATACAAAACTCCAATTAGAGCTTTAATTTCTTCATATGTTGTATAGCTAGCATCTCTTTCTCTAGAAAGTTAGTATTTTTTCTTTTCAATATATTTGTTTGTACAAGCTACAATGTGATAAATTCCATGCCTCCAAGGGGTTGCATTTTTGACCTGTTCTTTGACCCCTGGCAAATGAATAACTAAATTTCTTGCAGGGGTACGTACATTTTGGAGGGGAGGCTTTCTGTACCACTTACAGCCTTGCTCTAAAACATGTCCTTTTTTATTTCTCTTTTGTTTGCCAGAGAAATACATAACTCGTTGGGCATAAGGCAAGTCATCTTCGTCTGAGATATAGTTATCAATGTTCAATTTTAAACGGCATCTTTTACTATAGTTATAATTTGCATCAGAAGTATTTATTTCTGACCTATCTTCATTTTGAATATCCAATTCATTGCTTGGAGCAACAACAGGTACCCTCAAACTATTGTTTCTCAGACAGTTTTCATCATCACTTTGAACACTTTGTTCAGTGTCTGAATGGTGGTCACTATTTTCAAAGTTTTCACAATCATCCTCATCGGAGGAAAACCCACCCAAAAGTTCTAAATCATTTTCGGTTTCTAAAAGAAATTTGTTTGTTTGCATTTCAATATTGCTTGACCCTGCCATAGTCAAAATAAGAATATAAAAAATATATACAAAAGTGTACTTAATACAAATATTTACACATGAATTTTAGCTAGATCACTGTCGGTAGCTCAACACAATAACAGTAACACATATCACAAATACACTGACGTCAGAGCCCGCGCGGGGTAGAAACTTTCCAAATAATGCGGCACTCACTTTACTTCAATACAACAGGCAGACAACTGGCTCTAGATTGCTGGTGGCCTCATGGTCAAGTAGTGGAAGAGTCCTTTTGAAGGTACTGAGTAGGTTGATCGGGTCGAACAATTGGTTGCTGCTAATTCAACACTTTGAAAACTTGCCTGGAAAAAAATTACCCCGCCTGGGCTCTCTAGGGTTAATAACTAACGCCTAGTTACCTTCCTTAGGTTGGGAAGTTTCATATTTTCAATTTGTGTCTGAAATTGTTGACACGTTTTAGTTTTGTAGCTTAAAAAATCAACAATGAAACAGTTTCTTTCAGTTATATTTCTAATTGTTGGCAAGTAACCATTATAAAATCACTTGGTTATATCTAATCTCAATATAAATCAGTAAAGTAGCAAATGACACAATCAACTCTACCAATCAAGCCTGTTAACATTTACAATTTTCATAAATTTTACATTGAATTTCACTTCAATTTACCCATATTAAAATTAAATTACAAATTGTTTTTACATTTTCTTGTATAGAATTTCAACAGACTAACAGAAAAACTTAATTTAACCATGATTTGTAATTAAAAATGTTCCAATAATTTGAGTTTGACTGTATTATAAAGTGTCTTTTGTAAATGCAAAGTAAGTTGACACAAACTGGGATTGCTACTTCAGATATTACCTTGGCAACAGTTTCTCCTGGAAGAGAGATCTTGCTCATTGGCTGATCTGCAAAACGTCTATTGATGAACTTGCTTCCCCAACTGTAAACCTGCAAAAATATGAATCCATTCAAGAAAAGCATAACTTACTACATAATACAGTGCCCTGAAAAGAAATGTATACAACCTTTATTAACGGAATAGATGTGGAGTGTATTCATTTTATTTCTTTGTTTCTTAAAATATAATTAAGTAAAATATAGACTCATAAAATACTAATGCAACTCAAACAATTAACAATAAAACTGCAACATATTGTATACTTTACTTGTTGCTAAAGCATGTTTTATGTAATCTATAAATACACTGATACCTTTGTTTTATTAAATATTAAAGAATGACGGAGATGACATAGGCCTATAATAAATGTATGGTACTGATGTGTGGGGTATTGTTTAAAAGGGCTTTATCACGGGATAACATAATTTCTAATGTTCCCAAAAATGTGCTCAAAGACCCATTCTCCCCTTTATTTAAAAAAGTATTGCACCTAAAAAATTCTTGAAAAAAAAACAGCAGTGATAAAGTATTCATACACTTTACAGGAAAACTACAGTTGATCCAAACTTTTGTGAAAAATAAAGTTTAACATTCACTTAGTGAACTATGTTTGGGTGCCATGACTGACTTTCGCTTAATTAACTGACATACAAAATTTAAAAGTTTTTTTTACAAGTAGGCTTAAAAAATCTTTTTTGTATGGTACTCTTCAAAACAGAGGCAGATGCAAAGTCCTACATTGCAATCTGAACATTCAAATGTACTGTTTTTCCTCTTTTTGGTTCTTTTGGACGTGCAGCTGACCTTAATAACAGCTGAGACAAGAAGCAGAAGCTCCGACATAGCTATAGTACGAATGTTATGCTGTCCGGTAGCAAGACTTTTAACCATGTATTATATCACAACATGTTTTTCACCACACAAACAACACTACTACGCCACATAACATGTTTTTGTACACTTTGTTGCTGATTTATAAACATATAAATGAATAAAACTGGATTAATTTGTAAAACCTTTAAGCACTTTTTATTGGTGCCATTCCGGAAAGGCATTACGCCTTTCAAGTTAATTTGCCTTAATCTATAAAGGGTTAAACTAGACAGTGGATTGTTCAGTGCCATTAAATAGGGTCAGGTCCCAGGTGGCGGGTGAGAAAGTGTGTGTATGTCTGTACCAAAGATATCAAATTAGCAATGTTCTAGTCAAACGTTGCAAATGTATTTATTAAAATTAAACAATAGACGCTGGACTACAATAGAAATCTCTTTATCATAATTAAATAATCAGTAAATCACCATTATTTCATGTCAAAGGTGTTAATATGTAACTATTAAAAATCAATGTAAGAATTAAGTACTAAACGATAAAAATTAACCAGCATTTCAAAAATCTTTAAACCAAAAAAGAATTATTCCATGATTTCAGTAATTAATAAATTCTTTAACTAAATACTATTTTGGCGTCTGAGAAATTGGCGTAAACAAACGAAAATGTACATATCAAATAATTGTTCAACACAAAATGCATTAATAATGAAAATGTTATAAAACTTTAGTAGACTCTTGACAACAGTGACTCCCATCATACATCCGACCAATAGGAGCGCAAGACAACTGTGACGTAGCCAGACCAACCAAGATGATGTAGAAACCAAAGCTGCTAATTCAACTTGGAGCGTCTGATTGAAGAGTAGCATCCTGACATTTGAAGAGTATAATCGACAAAATGTTACTCCAATTTCAAAGTGTATTAAAAGTGGAAAATGCATTAAATTCAGTGACAATTATGCAGAACTTGGTATACTCAGTTAATATTACCAATACAAATGCAGTGAACAGTGACAGTAATGCAATTTTAATAAGTAAGATACAAAAATTTGAACAATTCTTACAACATCAAGTTTAAGAGTTATGCCAACTTTGTCAATATTAACTAAAATGTCTTTAACTTAAAACCACGAATGCGTCACAAATGAGTTTGGTATGAACAGCCTATCACCTACCTCTAGATATTAAACAAATTTATTTTATAATTATAACAAATACATTCAATTCAAGAGCTTGTGCTGAAATAATATTCAATAGCTATGCCAAAGGCCTACTTGAACTTTCAAATCAATATTAATGCAACAATGAACAATCAATTCAATATTAATTAGTAAATGTGCAATTATTTTGTTGTAAATCAAATTACTATCTGAATTAAATTCAATGAAACATTCTTGTAATTGATCTTATGTACTTCTAATTTTAAACAAAGTATCCTTCAGATACAATCATTTCTTATGCAAGGCAAATAGATATATTTAAATTTAGAATTTGTAAAGGACAATTACTTTATAAAAGGATTTATATTACCATGCTTACTAGGCTAGCAACATTTACAGTATGGAAAACAGCTAATAATCAAATTTGTTATATAAAATTACAAGAGAGTGGCAGAATAACAGTGGAGATTGCAAGTCACTGTAGCTTGTACAAATTTAATTAATAACCTGTTTTAAGAAAACTTATTATTGTTTGTATATTTTCTTCTCTCATATTTGTGACATTAGAAATGTTACCTGTCCATCCTTGGTCAAGGCCAATGAGTGGTTAGTTCCACAAGCAATAGACATAATTACTTTATTCAAATCCACAACTTTAGGAGATGTACTTAATGCTTGTAATGTACCATTGGTTGAACCACCACTCCATTCATAGAGCTAAAACAGGCACAAATAAAGCAATAAATAAATACACATTAACTTGGTTCTTACCAGTTCTTGATCAGTACACAGGGTAATTAATTCAAGATGGCCATCATATTTATAAACATGGTCCTGCAAAATTTAAAACCCTACAACTGTTTCACTGCTCAAATTAAATAGTCACAGTGCTTGGCATAAGTGGCAAACTACTCAATTGACAACTCAACTTGTATTGAATATTTCACCCACTAAAAATCATCTAATCACAATAAAACAAAAACCATTGGAAAGGAAATGATTTAAACTTTAATTTTTGTATTTACAAATTTGTTCTAAAACGTTTATTTCCATATATGAAATCATTGTTTTAAAACTGTAGTTTACTAAACAGCAAATACCGCGCGAGAAAACAAAGAAATTACTCAACTTTGTCACTTCTCTAAGGCTCAATATCGTTCGACAGAATTGTTTTGAAAATAATATAAAGAGACCGTTGGATTTGTCAAGATATTAACTTTCTAAAACTGCCTTCCAATCACTCCTCACTCTTACAGTTTTGAAAATATAAAGGTTTCTGTAAACCCTTGCAATTGGACAGTTTTCAACCAATGAGAAAGCAAATTTGAAATCAATAAATCTATTACAATTCTATATATTTGTATAGTGAAATTCATATCAATTTGAAGAGAAAACTCTAATCTTCATTTTGGTGTAAAATAAACCACATGTAGAGTTTGGATTTTAATCATTAAGTCCTGATAAATACAGACATTAGTTGAAATCAACTGACGCTGTTCCCACAATCTCTTATGCGTGCTCCCATAATCTAGACAGAGGCAGGAAATGTATAGACTTCCCCCCTGAGAAATTTGTGAGTTTGGTATAATTTAGTGGAACAAGTAAAAAAAAGTGAAATAAGTTTATAAAAATAAGAATTTTCTAATATACAGTTCAATTCTATGATTTATTCTCTACACTTTTGTATAATTATATTTCATTTTGGGCAAAGCAAATACAGTAGAGTCCTGCTAATCCAAACTAATTGGGACCAAACACTGTTCAGTTTAGCGGGAATTCAGAATAGGCGGATTTCATAAATAATATCAACGTATTGACATGTTAATGGGTAAATAATTTGCGGGGACATCTGCTAATGTCAGCTCTATACAGTGTTGATCACCTTGTGAACAGGTTCAGTAAAAGTCGGAAAGGAAATGCAGTTCCATCGATGACTCATAGCACCGAGACATTACCTACCCCTCTCCCTCCCTCGTTTCAAACATATTTATAAATCACTGCATTGAGCACTAGTCTAGTCTTATCTAGTTCAGTGTTTACTCTAGGGACTTTGATAAACTGTGTGCGTTTATTGCAAATTTATTGTAAAACTTTGTCCGTGAGTGTAGAGAGTTACTTTACCGAGTCACTGTGGCTTTTTTATTTATGTTCGTAGTCCTTGACGTCAACTATTAAACATTAAACATGGCAAATAAATGAAATAATTCTTCGTGTACTATAAAAGAAACACTTGAATGTAACTTGAAAACTCTATTTAACTATTTTGTATAACAATAAACGCAGGTTTTTTCTGAACTCCGTTCGGAATAGGCGGATTTTCGGATTAGCGGATCTCTACTGAATTCCTAACTTACTATTCACACTAAGCCTAGTTTTGTTAGCAGTCTTGCAGTAGGAATATAAAAACTTGAGTTTTGAAAAAAATGAATTTGAAATTGATATATATTTGTCTATACTTCTATTTAAAACTAAATTATAAAACTTATGTAAATTTTGAAAAAAGTGTCAAAAAAATGTTGACTACAGATAGCGTAAGCTGGCACTTGAGCAAACCTCTACTAACCTGACTAAAAACATCAGTACTCCCGGAGGGTAGATAAACCAGTTCCAATTTTCATAAATGTATAATACATTGTTAATAATTTCTTTACTCTGACTGCTATAAGCTTTCCCTTCTACTCCAACCTTGGACTTAACGGTAGCCATAACATTAAAACACTGCACTGCAATTAATATTGACTAATTAAAAAAAACTGTAGAACTATTATTAACTTAAAACTTTAAAACACGCACAACAATCGAAAGCAAATAATCACAAGTAAGACTCAGCACCGACTGAATATCCGGTACATCTCTGTTCAAGGATGAGGTAAACATCCACTAGTTTGTTTGAAGGAAGAGTCACATTATAAAACGATGTGGGAAAATGTTTTTTTCTCCACTTACATCCTTTCCCTACACCCCCCGCCCATCGCGCCAGAGCGAGGTCAAGTGCCAGGATTCATGCAGATATCTGTACTTTATATGTAGGCCTAAAGTTTAACTTTTTCTTCTGTTATTGAAGATTTTTTATTTCTTGAGCTAATAACTTTGAACACCAATCAATTTTTTACTATCACATATAAATTCTTTGAACATTTCTCTTCAAAAAAGCTATGAAAAACTTTTGGTTTTTAGTATAATTACTATAGTTGGTGAATTTTTGAAAAAATGCTTGCAACACACACCAAAATGACTTGCCATTGGAAAAAATTAGCATGAACAGTTGTAGGGTTTTAAATAGCTTACATTTTAAAACCTCTTACACAAATATAGATTTAATAAAAAAAAATAAGATGCAAAACTATAACAAGTCAGTAGTGACGTTGTTGCACGTCCATACAAAGTAATCTTACTTCATTGTTTGCTTCAATCTTAAACTAAAAGAAACATTGATTCTAAATTAAAGCTGTAACTTTCCCAAGTTCCATTAGAATTAGTTTATCTTAAACTGATAACTTATGTATCTCAAGAAACAGAAAACAAGTTACACAGGACAAGATGATGTATGTAAGTTAGATATAAATATTGGATACATGTCTGCATTGGAGATGTGAACAAAGTTTGACTATATCATATTCACTGGAATCATATTTACTGGCTGTGAGAGCTATTTTGATTTGTGTATTGTTAATCTATCATAATTTTTATTTGGTGTGTTCAATTTGTAATATCTTGTTGTATTAGAGATCCCAATTAAATGCATCTGGATTTATACAATTAAGATAATTAATTTATTATATAATCAAAGTTTTACCTTCAAAAACTATCTGTATCCATATTGTTTACGAATGGACTTTTTATACAAACATTCAAGAAAAAACTTTAAAAAATTACTTTTAGACTATGAAGTGAATGTTCTAGCATTGAGTTACATTTAAAACTTACATATACAAAATAAATCAGTACAGTTTTATCCCATTTTCAAAATACACTACATTTAAAATACTGATTGTAGATGTGTTGGATGTTTGGAGTTAAAACTAAGATTAAATAGTCATTCAGATTGCTTAATATGTCCATATAGGTCAGTAATAGCTCAACAGTGAGTGGTAAATACTCCAACATCAGAATGTACATTTCCAAATACAATGTCAGATAAAGATTCATAGACTTTGTCCCTTATTATAGGTTTGCCTTTAGAGTGGATAGATAGAACTAAATGATGTCCATCGTTGTAGAATTAAAAGTTAAATTCATTAGCTAACTGTGTTCATTATGTGTCTGTGTTTGTGTCTGACTGGGAACCTTGCAGATATTGTTTTATTGGCAAAGATTCATTGTTATTACAGCATCCGCTCAATTAGTTCATAATCTTCCAAAGTTGATTCATATTATGTTTACATTAATTAATTAGGTCTCTAAAAATGATGTTTGCAAGTCTTTGTAATATTAATTGATTTTAGAAAAATGTAAATAAGCTCGGATTGGAGATTTATCAATTAATTGACTAGGTATAATACCTGCTTTATTGTCTTGTTTCCTAACCAGGTATTGCAGGTATTGTACTTAGTCAATTAATTTATTAAAAGGTTGTTTCCTTACCAGTTTAGTGGATTTATATCTTTTACTAGTCAACAAAATAATAATCAAGTATTAATTTACTGTAAATTTATATAAGCCATTATTTTATTGTTCAATTTAAAATATTCAATATCATCTGAATGTTATGAATCAACAATCAAAATATTTTTTCATCCATGAACTTATTTAATGACATTTAATTTTAATTATGTACAATGTTACTTTAATAATGTCCCTAAGGCACTTCATAAAGTGTTACTATTAGTTCTTATGAACTATTAACTATCCACAACATTTATTAATAGAAGTAAACTATTTGGTCAGAGTAAATATTATTCTTGAAGTACTTCAGATTCATACAAAAGTTAGTTAACACACTTTCATGTACTTGTGCCTTTTTAATCAATTAAATACAATAATACATAATGATAAATACATGGCATTAATATAAATGTTTAAATTAACAAACTTTGTAACTCTGCTGATATTTTCACCAAAAATTTGACAAAACCTAAATGTGTAAACGTAAACCATCCAAGGTATAAAATGTGTTATGCATAGTAAGCCTCCAAAGAGTTTACTGTATGCCTGGCTTAAGGGATATGTTTCTATTAGGGTTAATCTGAGCTGTTGTGTGTTGAGAAAGCTCAGTTTATTATTTATAACCAAAACATAATAATATGCTTTACTAAAGAAAATTGTCTTAACCAAGTACTTCCCCATCTGCCCACTGATTACCGGTATCAATATAAACAGATACACAATGTCAATTGTTCTTCAAGTAGCAAATTTAAAAAAACAACCTAAATTAATAAAAACAAAATGATTGTAACCACTAAATTTGTATTTATTGTATATACAGTGTATTTCTATTGCATTTAATATATAATATATATTGAGATATGATGACACTTTACAGCTTAAAGTTTAAGTTATAACTAGCTCTAAAAAACTAAGCTCAACTGTTATTTATTATAAAATAAAACTAATATTTTACAATATTTTCTAAACCACTTTAAAGATAGAAGTACATTATAAAGGACAGAGTAATGTTTCTTACCTTTCCACTCTTTGTTAGAGCGAGATAATGTCCGAAATTACATCTCGCATCAGCAATGTCTGTCAGTCCAGGAACTAACTCTGGCCTATTACAAGGGGTAGACTTGGCATTATTACCCCAGACATACACCTTGCCTTCAGTTGTGTAAGCCAAAGCATCACCAAACCATCCACAGACACAAACACCTGTTCACAACACAGATACATTACTAGTTGTATACAATAAAAATATCTTAATGTAAAACAGGTTAAATACTAATGATTAGTTGACCAATGACGATCACTTATCAAAATAATGAGTTATCAATCTCCTGACTACAAAACTAGAATGAACCACAACTGTATTCTTGGGATTTAGTAAATTTGATTCAGTGATATATTATGTAAAGGACATAAATTGGCCGAGTCATATTTTACTAACAAATATTACTTTGCATAAAAGTAAACTGTACCAAAACAAACTGTATCATGAAGTAAAGAAAACTATGTACATTATTAATATAAACCTAACAAAACTTGTTTACCCTTTTATTTGTTCAGAAAATATTGTCCAACTTTTTATCTATGTTTGTGTGTTTGTTTCTGCTAATTTGAAAATATAATATTTTGAAAACAAGAAAATTGTTAATTCATTTTAAACTTTAAAGGATTATAAACTCTACATATCTTCATCTCATCTGTATAGCTCTTGAACTGTCCCAGACTCAACTACCATCACTCCCTGATTCAGACAGCTGACCATGATTAGTGACCTCCAGTATTGTGTTTCAACTTGCACATGCTGGTGGTTTTGCAATGACAAGGTATAATATATACCCACAGTATTGTATGTAACCCTATCAAGGTGTACATCAAAATAAAATGCAAGTTAGAGGGCACAGTTATACTTTTAATAGTATAACAGCTTATAATAGTTTCTACTAACATAAATACAGTATTTTCTTATTTAAACTGTAATAATGTGCAACTGTGGTACTTTCAAGATGTTTACGTCCATTGGGTGAGAGTTATAGGGTAGAACTCATTTCAAATACCTCAGAGGCCTAGCAACACAGATGTCAAAACAATAAAGATGTTACATTGCTAGAATTAAAAATGATAATTAAAAGATCAATTTCTTTGACACCAAACTAAATGAACTAGGCACAAAAAAATAGTTGCTATCTTCCGTATTTGGGTATACTAAAATCCTTTTTCGTCCCGTCAATGAATGCATTGTAGAGTAGAGTGAATGGAATATGCGATAATTTTTGACTTTAGGACTTTGTTAGGAATAGTTAGGAGGTAAACATGGACTGCTAAAAGTCTCCACCCCTAAGGGTGGTAGGGGGTGGAAAGGTCATATTTTTTATTTTTATTTATATCTCGGAAACGGGGTACTGTAGAAAAAATGTTTCAAATAAACTTGTAAGCTAATTAAATTGACTATAAAATTGTCCTTTACATATTTGTCGAATTCAAAACGGTTTTTGAGAAATACGTAATTGAAAATAAATAATTTTCGAAAAAATTATTTTTACTTCACTCTTTTTGTCAAACATTTGCTTCTAGTGTCTCCCTCGATTGTTTTTCAGAAATATTGCCATGAACGAAGTTGAAGATGATTAAATTACTTTAATTTTATATACACTTTTCAAAAGTTATCGAACTTCTAACATATAAGCTCAATTTCGATGTTCCTCTAGAAATAAGTATGTTGAGAGCCTGTTGTAACTGTTTTATAACTGCTTAACTTGATCATGATAAATAACAAAATGGAAATAAGGAATTTGCAATTAAAAGACATAACTGTTTTTATAATTATAGCTTTTATTATATTATTTCAAATCATATAATGAAAGTATTTACCAGTACTGATAGTAATTCAAAAATAAAATCAAGATCACCTGTACATCACGCCCGGTAAAGGGTAACAAAGGCCGGCCACCTGGCTTCTTCCAAAAGACAGAGGGGATGTGGTTCTCACTCACTTCCTTATTCTTTATCTTCAGTTCAATTCAAATGTTCGTTGAGCGTTTTAGAGACAGTTTTTGTGTCAGTGTTATGCGTCTGTTTTTCATGAACTTTTTAATTTACACGAACTTAGACAGTTTAGTGCATCAGGGTGTCTAGTGATATGACCTTTTGAAATTCCCTGACATTTCCCTGACTAAATAACTTTTTCCCTGACCAGTTTTAGAAAAAGCACAAACAAAACCATGCTAATTTAATTTTAGTAAATCAATCAAATTATATTGGTGAGCAAATAAATTTTTAGGGAATTAATTAAATATTTAATTAAACACGGTAATATTATAACAGTTCAATATTTAATACTATCTATGTTAATGTACCAACCACCAGCAGTTGCAAATTATGCATTTATGACTATAAATATTGAATTAAACAATGAATTACTCAAATTATATATTATTACATTATAACAAAAGAAATAACTACAGTAATTGGTTTTTGTAATCCTGCTACCAGAAAAGATTTGCATAGAATATTTAATTAATTGATACGAAGATACCCAAATTCGAAAACATTTAATAATAAAACTAACATTTTTAGAAATATCACGTTAGAGAAAGGTTTCAAAGTCATATCAAGGCAGGTGCATTGGAACAAGCTGCCACAATCACTCGCTTAACTTGTCGATAATTGTTTTTACATATCAGAATACATAGTTTTGTTATTGATTAATTTAGAAGTTCATCTTATCTTTAATGTTTATTTTCTCAATTAAAAATTGTATTAATCTATGATTTTAAATATTTATTTTTAACTATTTTCCTTAGAAATGTTATTTTTCCCTGACCTTAATCAAAATTCCCTGACTTTTCCCTGATTTTCCAGAAAAGTCAAATTCCCTGACTTTTCCAGATTTTCCCTGTTGCTAGACACCCTGTGCATACAATTACTACTTGTTATTTTGAGTGTGATGAAACAATTGATGGACTAATTGATGGTGTTTCCACAGTGACAAAAAAGGAATATTATCACTCGTCAAAGCAAGTAGAGAAAGGGGAGATGGCAATAGCTCCTCTTTAGAGAGTTTGGTAACCCTTTTCATTCATATTGAATGTCGAAAAATTACACCAGACCGCCATCCATCAAGGCTCGTTTAAAGAGACAGGCATCTTCAACGTTCTCTGAACCACCTGAGACTGCAACTTTGAGATCCAAACAATTCAAATTCGATTAAAAAACTAATTGTTTTTTTGTGCCGAAAGTCTTGGGGGTGAGCAAATGAATCGATCAAGGATAGACGTAGGAAGATATTTTCAGTTACTAACATCACAAAACGACGCTACAAAACTGACATACAAGTAACGAGTATGGATGCTTCACGAGCTAGACGTGATCAATAGGAAGATGAAGTCTTTCCTCCTTAGTTAATTTAGTTGCAGAGAAGGCTGTGTATCACGATGAATGTTGGTGAGGCCGTTATACCAGAAACCCTAAACATCCACAAATGATACCTATTTTCACGCTGCTGGACACTTCCCGTATGCCAAGTCTTGCCACTTATATGTACATGATATAGAAAGTCTCTCTACTCTATTGACACTAGAGGAGTACGAGAAGTTCGCGAACAAAGGCTACTTCACTATAAGAAGGAATGACCAGTTCTGGTCTGGAATGTGGACAAACGTGACATCGAGACAACCTTAAGGCGGTCATTCATAAACCGTGGTGGCATGACCCGTGGTAGAGGTATAACACATAGTGCTCTCAGTAAATGGGTAATTAGGATGACTGCAACATATTATGTGCTTCTCTCGAAGAATATTATGACCAGCACAAGGATTGGAGAAGTTTTCACCAAAGTCAAGATGCAAGTGACATTGGCAAGCTTACTCAATGGTTTGATGGTCACCCTCCTTTTCCGAGGACTGAGAAAATCATGTCAAAAGCAGCAGGAGTCGTGGGAGATGGTAATCTTATGTCATGATGCAGTTACAATATGCAAAAGAGCAATGGCAAAAATGGAAAACTTGCCATTCACAAATATCAAACCGTCAAGGAAAGATCGCACACCTCCTCTTTCCTCAATGAATTCGACAATCAAGATTGACAATAAAATGGTTGTCGCAGGTCCATTCTTGCTTTTTCAGGAAATCTCAATTACCAAGAAATCGGACGACGATTTGATGAATTATCTACAATATGAACTGACTCACTACTCCTTTGAACGATAGTGAAATGAGGAAGAGCAGAAGTCAGCGCAATACACAATGTTGAAGCAAATTGATAAGGACATAGATTTAACTACCTTTTGAATTTTTTCAAATTTATTTGGCAAAAATTAATGACGCATAACACCGACACAAAAACTGGCTCTAAAATGCTCGAAGAACGTTTGAAGTGAACTAAAGTTAAAGAATAAGGAAAGAACCCCATCTCTCTACCCTGTATTTTGGTAGAAGCCAGGTGGCCGGCCTTTGTTACAATTTACTGGGCATGAGGTGACCTGGATTTCAATTTTGAATTACGATCAGTACATATAAATACTTTCATTATATGATTTGTAATCTTATGTATCTTTATATACAAATACAAATGAAAATGTTTGTTCAAAATCTTAAATCTCCGAAAGTTCTTCTCCGATGGCTTTGAAAATTTTGACACAAAATTGCATTTAAATACACACGTATTTGTATATACTATTTGAAAAACGCCATTTTTAGACGTAAAACAACACAAACTACAGTAGTCTCTATAATCCGGTCGTTCAATACTCCGGCACGTCCAGTAACCTGGCGCTGTGTTTCCGCCAATGAGTCATTAAATTTCTAAAACATGTCTAGACGTGAGTCTCGACAACGACAGTAGTACATCGGCGTTTGCTAAGGGAAGTTGAATACATTGTGATTGTTGCGAGTGAGTTAAGTGAAGGCCGTGTTGTGAGTAGTGCAATCTACAAGTGCAGTGCGATGTCGGGAAAACGTAAGCATGTTACGCTGACTTTAGATAAAAAAAAGCAATTTATCGGTTGGAAAAGCGTGAGAAGTTGATTAATTTGTCTAAGGAATACAATATCGGGCGTGCAACTATACACGACATTAAGAGGAGAAAGGAGCAAATTGAATCATTCTTCAAGAGGGGTAGTGAAACATCTTTCAAGGTAAGAAAGACATTAAAAGCAGGTGAATTTACAGAAGTAGAAGACGCACTTTATGCTTGGTTCATGAAAGAAAGGAGCAGTCACACACCTATTTCAGATGATATTATCATGGAAAAGGCAAAAATATTTTTTTTTTAATTATGAAAAAGGACGACTTCCATGCAAGTGTCGAGTGGTTAGATAAGTTCAAACGGCGCTTTGGAATTTGATTGTTAACTTTAACTAGAGAAAAACTTTCAAGTGATGTAGAGGCTGCAGAACCTTTTGTTATAAAATTTAAAGAAACCGTCAAAGAAATGGATTTAGGCCCAGATCAGATTTACAATGCAGACAAGAGTGGCCTGTTCTGGCGTCTTTTGCCGAAAAAACATTTGTTCATAGGGAGGAAGCTAGTGCCCCAGGTTGCAAGTTGGCAAAAGATAGAACAACTTTAATGCCTTGTTGTAATGCTAGTGGCACACAGAAATTAGAATTGCTGGTCATTGGGAAAGCCAAAAAGCCAAGGGCTTTCAAAAACGTACAGTTGCCGGTTTCATACATAAATTCAACCAGGGGATGGATGACGAAAACTCTTTTCACGGAATGGTTTCATCAAACTTTTGTTCTATCGGTAAACAAGTTTTTGAAGAAACAGAAATTGCCTCAAAAAGCCCTTTTAGTTCTTGACAATTGTCCTGGACATCCTGATGAGGACGAGTTAAAATCTAAGGATGGTAAAATCATTGCTTTATTTTTTCCCTCCAATGTAACTCCGTTACTCCAACCTATGGACCAAAACGTGATCCAAACTATAAAAACAAGTTATAAAAAAACCCTGTTGTACAGTGTTCTATCAAAAGAGGGGAGTGTTGTTACAGCGTTGAAGGAAACCAACCTCAAAGATGTTGTTTTTAATCTCGCAAGCGCATGGGAAAAACTTTCAACAAAAACAATTGTTTGTTCGTGGGCAAAGTTGTGGCCTTCTCTGGATTTACTACAGGATTACAAAAAAAAATCACAACCCCAAATTATCACAGATGTTGAGCTAAATGACTTGAGAGAAGCAATGATTGAACAACTAGTAGATGAGCCTGATGATCTGACATCAGCTGATGTTAACATCTGGTTAGAAGGAGCAGACGACGAGCAGTGTCAAATAATGACAGACAATGAGATCATCGAAGACCTACTAGACAGCAGTGACGTGGAGGAGGGCGGAGCCATTACGGCAGCTGCACACACAGTAAACAAGGACTCGACGCTCTGTGCCTACGCAACTGCAATAACTTGGGCGGAAGAAAATGGAGTGTCAGCTTCCAACATATTGACGCTCAAGAGACTTCAAGAAAATGTTTTAAAACTTTCCTTTAATGCAAAGAAGCAGAAAAGCATTACAAACTATTTTGCTGTTGTTTAAGTAAATGTAAAGTGTACAGTATTTAACTTAGAGACTGACTTGGTTCATCGATTAAAATACATATTGTACTGTACCTTTGTGTTTCATATCACAGTTTATTTTTCATAATAATTAACGAAATTTCATTATACAGTACATAGTTAAAACGATTATTGTCATAGTTTTCATAAGCAATAAAAATGTAGTTTATTGTTAAATTTCTTAATTTTTTAATTCACTTCCACTAATCCCCATATATTGCCGGATTACCCAGATCCTACTCTATACTAAATATTAAATAAATATGTTTATTGTTGTTAAATTGGCTGTTTGCTCTAATATTTCTATTACCAGCTGATTTCAAACTTTAAAGCAATTATTTGTATTTCTAACTTTCAGGTAAGGTTTTTATTAAAGTACAGATCTTGCTGGTTCTTTTAACCTTTATTATAACTGCTGTTATAAAATATCCGAAATAAATTTTTTTGGACATTTAACATTATTAACTATATTAGTTTTGGGATTGTTATTAATCCCTACACCTGTAGGATAATTATGTGTATAAAAGGTGCCAATGGGGTCTCCCCTAGTAATATAATAAAAGCTACAATTATAAAAAAAGTGGTGTGTTTTAATTGCAATGATCTTAATTCCATTGTTAAAGTGTTGTTATTTATCATGACAGCAAGTTACAGCAGTTAAAACATAACAGGCTCTCAACATACTCATTTCTAAAGGAACACCGAAATTGAGCGTATATGTTAGAAATTCAATAACTTTAGATCGGTTAAAAATAAATAGTGTACAAAAAGTTGAAGGAAATGTAATCATCTACAACTTCGTACATGACAATTTTTCTGAGAAACAATCATGTTTACCTTCTAAAAACTATTCCTAACAAAGTCCTGAAGTCAAAAACTATCGCATATTCTATGCGCTCTACACCCCACTTTTAAGCACTCATTGGCTGGACTACTGGTTCGGGATATCTAACTCCAAACTTCAGAAGGAAAGCAATATTTCAGTCAATCTAGTAAAACCAATTACATAGCAAGCTACATCTGTGTATAGAGATATCTGCGGGGGTTTTAGCTATGCAAGGAAACTTACCTAAAAACAAATTGTAAATCTTGCTTTAGGCTCAATTAATTTTGGAAAAAGCATAACTTTTAGCTTAACAAATTGTATGTGTTAGCAACATACTTAATCTATTTATATAAAATCCAAAACCCACTCACTCACTCACTGACTTACTGACTGATCACAAGTATCTCAAAAACCATACTACCTATGAACATGAAATTTGGTACACATATTGCTCATAGGCCCGAGAGGTGCACTAAGAAAGGATTTTAAAATATTTGGCCTTTAAGGGTTGAAACAACCACTAAAACAATAATTATTGTTTGTTAAATATCTCAAAAACTATACTGGCTAGGAACGTGAAATTTGGTACACATATTGCTCATAGGCGCTAGAGGTATACTAATAAAGGATTTTAAAATATTTGGCCTTTAAGGGTTGAACCAACCCCTAAAATTAGAAATATTGTTTGTTACATAGATAATCTCAAAAACCATATATAATAGCCTAGGAACTTGAAATTTGGCACATATATTGCTCTTAGGCGCTCTAATAAAAGGTTTTAAAATATTTAGCCTTTAAGGGTTGAACCAACCCCTAAAACAATAAACATTGTTTCTTATACTTTTCTTAAAACAAGAAAGATGAAATTTTGTACATTTATTTCTTACAAGATACATATAAAAAGTAAACCAGTTTCACATTTCGTTACCGCCCGGTATTTTTCTGAGTTATATCTGTATACTGAAGGATTCATCACACTTTTACCTATCTGAAACTGCCATCCAATCCAAAATCGGATAAATAGTTCCAAAGATATGTAATTGTCTGTAAACCTTTGCAATTGAGCAGATTTAAACCAATAAAACAACACATTTTTCGTTCGAGATATCTTTTATAATTCAAATTATTTCAATAGACTTTTTGACATCTATTTATAGACCAAAGTTCAATCTTTCATTTGGTGTAAAGCAAACTATATTTGACTTTTTAGATGTTATTCAAACAGCAGTTGAAAGTTCATATTTGCACAGAATTCATACTATCGCTTGAGTTTGCAAAACAAGGCTGTTTCCATTGTCTTCAACGGTCATATTTTGAATTTCCTTTGTCCGCACGAGGTTTCATTTGTTTCATCTTACTTTTGTAATTCAATTGATTCTAAGTAAAACACTTTTATGATGAGGTAATATACAAGTATACAGTTCAATTCTTTGATTTATTCTCTACACTTTGTTTTAATAATATTTCATTTTTGGGCAAAGCATATATTAGTAAATTATGTTTCAAATTAGGCGGTTTTGTTAGCAATCGTGTATTTGGAACACAAAAACTGGTGTTTTTAAAATAAGAAATTTGAAAACGATAAATGTTTTTATACAGTTCTATTTAGAACTAAATTACGAAACTTTTTTACATTTACGAAAAAAACTACAAAAAATGTGTACGACTTGTTATGTAGGCCTAAAGTTGAACTTTTTCCTTTCAAACTGAACATTTTTTGCTTCTTGAGCTAATAACTTTTACAATTTTACATCAATAATTTTTTAAATTACTTATATGGATTTTTTTAAACTTTTTCTACAAAAAAGGTACAGAACACTTTTGGATTGGTATACAATTACTAATATGCTAATTGGCGAATTTTTTAAAATATGCTTGCACACGCACCGAAATGACTTGGCGTTGCAAAACATTAACATGGACAGTTGTAGGGTTAAAGCTAGAAAGTTGATATTTTGTAAATTTATTTCTTACAAAATACATAGAAAAATATACTAATTTTACACTTTGTCATGTTCTGTTAAGGGATTGAAATGTAGTAACAACCCCTAAAACAATAAATATAAAATTTTATAATTTTCTTATATGTAGAAAGCTGATAATTTGTAAATCCACGGTCTGTTAAGGGGTGGAAATGTAGTAACAACATATAAAACTATAAATATTAATTGAATACTGCCAAGGAACTTGAAATTTGGTACACATATTACTCATATGCGCTAGAGGCATACAAAGAAAGGATTTTACAATATTGGCCTTTAAGGGTTGAAACAACCCCTAAAACAAAAAATATACATTTTTTACTTTCCTCAAAGCAATAGAGTTTATATTTTGTACATTTATTTCTTACACATATAAAAATAAACCAGTTTTACATTTTGTCACATCCTGCTAAGGGGTGGAAATGTAGAAACAACCCTTAAAAAATAAATATTATTTTTTATACTTTCCTTAAAGCTATAAAGCTGAAATTTTGTACATTTATTTCTTACAAGATACATATAAAAAGTAAACCAGTTTCACATTTCGTTACGTGCTGCTAGGGGTGAAAATATGATAACAACCCTTGAAAAGAATAAATATACTATTTTATACTTTCCTTAAAGCTAGAGAGCTGATATTTTATAAATTTATTTCTTACAAAATAAATAGAAAAATAATCCAGTTTTACATTTTGTTATGTGTTGCTAAGGGGTGGAAATGTGATTAGAACCTAAAATCATTAAATATTAATTGGTATTCTTTCCTTAAAATCTATGCATCTGGATGTTGTAGATGGACGTATCTGGGTGATCTGCAACATCCAGCTAAGGCTGTGATTTACCAGTTTGTAAATTTAGCGGTTGAAAAAAAGACGCTCTTTACTTTGAATTTTATTTTTTTATTTATTAAATTTATTTAGCCCACATACAGTGACGAAGACGATTGTCGGGCACCCAGTGAACAATAAATACCAAACTAATTGAAACGCAGGTGCAACCCCATCCCCCACCATCTTCTCTTCTCAGTTCTCAGCAGCTCAACTCATTCATTGCGTTCTATGTTTTGTGACACTGTTTATTACTGCTACTGTCAATTGTTGTATTGTCTTTTTGATCAGTGCATTTTTCATTGTTTGCAATGGCTGAAGTTCCTCGTAGTTTGTTTACCGGAAGGCCAATACGAGGTCAAACTAGGGAAATTGTATATAATGTTTTAGAATATTTAAAAGTTATGCGAGTTGAAAACAAACTGAAATTTAACTTTGCCGAAGAAACGTCTAAGGCTACTGGTATAGGGAAAACAACAGTAAAAAAATCATTCGAGAAGGTGTAACTGCTTTAGCTGCGTGTGGCGAGCTGAAATTTTCTACACCTACCGGGAAAAAGAATCAACGGAGAAAGAGGGTAGAAGTTGGTGATTTTACTAAAGCCAGTATAAGAAGTAAAATAAATACATTTCTAGAAAGGTTTTCCCTACTCTCTTAAACATCCGTGATGCGTTAGAGGAAGCAGATATAGTGAAATGTAGTAAAAGTCATGTCATAAAAATACTGTTCTAGACTTAGGGTTTAAGTGGAAGAAATGTCAATCTCAAAGAAAGATTCTGCACGAACTCCCTGAGATAGTTAATTGGAGAAAGCAGTACATCAGAGAAGTGAAAATATGTAGAACTGAGATGTAAAATGTTGTTTATGTGGACGAATCATATATGAATGCCGGGCATGTGACGGGAAAGTAATGGCAAAGTCCGAAAGAAATAGGAATCGCTACTCCTGTTAGTAAGGGCAATAAGATTATTATCGTGCACGGTGGGGGTGAAATGGGCTTTGTTAACGAAGCTTTTTTTTTAAATTCACCGCGAAACAGAAGAGTGGTGATTGCCATGACTCCATGAACTTTGCAAATTTTTCAAAGTGGATCATGGAAAAGTTGGTACCAAATTTGCCAAGTGAAAGTGTCATTGTTTTAGACAACGCCAAATATCATAACGTTGAAGAAAACAAAAAGCCAAGTAGTAACTCCTTAAAACTGGACATTCAAAATTGGCTGACAAGAAATGGTATGGAATTTTACCTAAAAATTACCTAAAAATGACCAAGGCAGAACTATTGATGCTTATCAAAAATCAACCAAGAAACCCAGTGTATAAAATTGATACTCTGCTGGAAAGCCATGGACACAAGGTTCTTAGATAGTTCAGACCTTACCAACCGGATCTGAACCCCATTGAGTTGGTATGGGGAGCCATAAAGGGACAGGTAAGATAAAATAAAAAAATATATAAGCAAATATCTCATTAATATTGTAGTGAATATTTTATAGTTTGTTTTATGCTTACATAGGTTTTAGGAGAATAAGACCTCTATTTCAAATCTATTTTATTAAGTATAGGCATAATATTAATTATTCTATTATGTCAATGCAGTTTTCGATTCAGCACAAAAAAGTATAATAAAAACAAAAGTATTTATAAATCAATTTTTGAAATTTTAGAAATTTGAAAAGGGGTGTTTGCCCAGGCTTGTTTTTTTTTAGAACAATTTAAAAATGAGCTATTGATGTAATTTTAAATCATTGCCATTTAATCCATTATATTGGTTTACATGAACACAAAAACGCATAAAACAAATATTAAAATATTGTACATGTTACAGGAAATTCGCTAAAATGTAAAAAAAGCACATGTCAAAAAAACATGTTGTAACAGACAAAGATGTGTTATAAAGGGTTAATTTTGTTTGTATGTAAGGGGTAATCTCTCGAACTACTGAACGATTGAAAAAATAGTTTTACTAATAAAAAGCTACACGATCCCTGAGTAACATAACCTATAATTCATTTCGATAAAAACATTTTTTATTCCAATATTTGTAAATTTAGTCGGATAAAATCTTAGTTTAGGCCTAGATTGATAAATCAGCATTATGTATTTACATTTATTACCATAGTAACCAATTGAATAAAATAACAGATAACAGCTGTTTGCTGTAATATTTCCATTAACAGTTAATTTCAAACTTTGTACTGTATTTCCAACTTTTAGGTTAGGTTTTTACTAAAGTGTAGCCTTAATGGTTCTTTTAACCTTTATTATAACTGCTGTTATAAAATATACAAAATAATTTGATTTGAACATTAATTAAACATTATTTACCGTCCTAGCTTTCGGGTTATTATTAACCCTTCCCACGCGGCAAAAGAGTATAACCTCAACAGTCGACTTTGACCCAAACGAGTATTACGGCTAAAGTCGCAAAAATATATTTTAACCTCTGGTTAATTAGATAGTTCACTAAAGATCCGGTAGAATGCAGAGGCATGTCCGTTGTGTATTTACGAAGAGAAATATGTTTTGTTTAATGTTATACGCCTCAAGGCAGTGGAGGGAGGCGTTATTATGTCTGGAAATGCCCGGCGGCACGCGCATTCTAAAGCTTCTACAGTGCGTATAACGGCTAAACTCGCAGTCACACTAGTCTGATGTGACATACTAATAATTGTAAATAAGGTTTTTTTTGGATTTTTAACATTAACTTGTATTTTGTATATATTATTTGATAATATTACTGCTAGAATTTAAAAAAAATCAAAAACTAAAATTTGTGTTTTTTTTAGAAGAAAAGTTTTTTTACTATTATTTTGTTTTACGTAATAAAAATTTTAAATGCAACCAAGAAGCAATGATGATATTTTTTTAAATTACCCTTTCACATACAAAACAAAAACAAAAATTAACTTTGAAGAAAAAACTAAAAAAATGTTAAGTTATTTCAGCGTTGAGGTGAAATAAGGCAAATTTTATTCAGAGTGCGAAGGGTTAATCCTACTCCTTTATTATAAAGAAAACATAACATGATTATGTGTATAGAAGGTTCCAACGGGGTTGGCGTACGGAGCACACAGTGGTTTCCTCTAGTAAATAATAAAGAGATGCATAAATGGTACAGGTTTCATTCAAATTAAATATACAAATTTCAAGAAATAAATTCTTAAAGTTAAAAATTATGAAATCAAATAGAACCAAAAATACATAATTTATGAAGTTTAAATATCAAAAATAATGTGTAGAATGAATATATGTATGTGTAAAAACGAATCCTGTTTTGTTCGTTTTAAACGTAGCGTTTAGGATAATAAGATCTCTACTTCAAATATATTTAATTAAGTATAGGCATAACGATAACAACGCCATCTCTTTGTAGGTTGCAAGATAACCTATTGTTTAAAGTTTAAATCAGAAGTCGGCTTTGTGTAAAGAGCTGTTATCTAATTACACAAAGGAATAATGGGTCAAATGCTGAGAGCATGTGAAGAAAATAGAAGATCAGTACTGGAAAAGCGACCACATCATGGATGAAGAAGTTGACTAACTGATTATTTCTATTAATGGCGACAATAAATATTCATTATTTTACTTCAATTGTAGCAGTAGAGCTGAAAATGTACACATTTATTCCATTAAGTTAAATATAATAGCCTATATAAAAAAATGCATCTGAGGAGTCAAATATTGAATAAAAATAGAAGCGGCATAGGGTAAGAGGATGTGAGTCAACTTCCACTCCTTTGCCCTCACTAAACACACCCTTCCGCAGTTTAACACACTTAACCTACACCTTCCATGTTACATCAGAACTCTCCATGTGTGTTTATGTTACTCCTTGTTTAGTCTTTGTTAATATTGAAGTTTCTTTTTTTGTGTTTTGTTATTTTTTATGTTATAATGCCTTGTTGTGTGGCCTTCTATTGCAGCATGTGAGAAGCTGATAAAACAGTTAGCTCTCCGATAACTTTTCATCAGCAAGTATTTTTAATAATATTATTACATTCACTAGTACTCTTTTTGATATAGTATTGGCGATTCTTTTATTCGATGGTACGCTTTAATCTTCTAAATACACTCACTTCCCCTGTTTTACTTATGTTAGGTTGCCAACTGATAAGGAGTTGCGTAAAAAGTGGGTTTAAGCTATTAGAAGAGAAAATTGGGAACCTGGTAATCGTAGCCAGCTGTGTTCTAATCATTTTAGAGGAGAATACTTTGACAGATCTCCTTTTTGCAATAAACTAAAAACAGGTGTTTATTTGTTTCAGGTTTGAAGGTTTCCCTAAACACCTCCAAAAAACCAAAATTCAGGTACATTATTATTCAGTTAATCATTATTATTATTTGTGAAATTATAATTCATTTTTGTTTATTACTGTATTTTCATTGTGAAATAATTTTCAGCTCTTTAGTGTTGTAGGTTATGTGTTTATCTTACTTTTTTATTTATTTTTTAGAAGCGTAGGCCAATAAAACTACGTGCTCCTCACTTGAACAAATAAGTAGAAAGGAGGGCTTTCACTTCCCGGAAAAGACCTAACTTCTATTTGCATATTGTGTGAGAAAATATAACGAAAAGAAAAAACAAATTTGAATTTTTTTATAAGTTTGCTTTTGAAGGAGTGCGAGGGGAAAAGGTTTTTTTCTTCAACAGATCACTTTCTAGAACAAGAAGTTCTAATTATCCATTACTTTTAAAAAGCATAGTGGCATACTATTTTAAAATAAGAATATTTCATCACATAAATGAGATTAACGATCAAATCCACAAAAATAAAATAAGGTCGAGAAACAACAAATTAGTATTGTTCCAAGGACAATAATTTTTTGTCTATACTTAGATATCTAAATAAAATATGTAAACATAATAAATACAATTTCAAAAAGTTAATTTTTTAGGAAACGTACCCTCCTACTGATTATGTAAAGGTATTTGGTACTTATAAACATTCGGACAATGAAGTAAAACAAAATTAATACAACTAAATTGTTAGGTTTCTAATATTTATTTCACTTAAACTTTCACACGATAGACCATGGTTTAAATAAGTTATTTTCAACACTGTTATTGTTGAAACCTTAGTTCATTATAAAATAAAGATAATATCAAAATCTTAATTTATTATTATTATTTTATTACCAAATTCCTTGTACATACAATAATATATACAAAGACCTATAATAGGAGGCAACAATACCCGTACATAGGTTGGCCCTTATCTAACAACAGCAAGCAATGACACAAGTGAAACAACAACTAAATTCCAAAATTTACCAGACATAACTATTAGAAAATTACTTAAATATAACACCAAACAATGTAAACAGCAAATTATCATTAAATAATGTCAATGTTTTAAAATTTGCTCAATAACTTTCCTTTTTAAAACTTTCTTATTAATGTCTAAATTTTTTAATTTAATCGACAACTTATTAAAATACTTTTTTGTATAATAAGTATAGCTTCTTTGACCAATTGAAAGCAAATGTTTTGGAAAAGTAACACTTTTAAAACGAGTATTAACTGTCTTTAGTATAAATTCCTTTTTAAGTTTTCCATATTGGTACATAATTGCATTGACCACAAAAACTTGTCTAATATCGAAGGGTTTATTAGGATCACTCTCACCCAGACCCATTATCTTGAAAATACATCCTTGTAATCTGCCCAGAGAATCAAACGAAGCATCATACACACCACCCCAGCCAACTATCCCATACACTGTGGAAAAGACCATAGTAAATTTGCAACAACTGCTTACCCGACAAAACCATCTTAAGCCTGTAAAAGACAGACCAAATATTTTAATTTTCTAACTAAGTTATTTATATGAACATCCCACTTTATGTTGTAATCATATGAAATTCCCAGATATTTACAGCTTTCAACCCTTTTCAGATGTTGTCCATTAATCTTGATATCCATTCAATCAGGAACTGAATCCTTGTAGTTTCCAAAAGCTATATATACAGATTTCTGAATATCCAGTATGAGGTTGTTCTCTTATAACCATGAGAAAATAAAATCAAGCTTTGCCGGCAGAATCTCCCAACTCAGCCCATGTTCGAAATAAATGTGTTTTATTTATTTTGTTCACTGTCCGAATAGTAATGCGTTTCACAACATCGGTGCACATTTCATTAAAACTATTATTAATGTAATTGCATTAAGTAGGTCTAACTGGCAACTATTTCATAGTTACTGGCCCTTGTAAGCTTCATTTGCACAAAAAAATCACATTACACAAAACTCTTATGGGAGCAAAACTGTTCCAATTCATCAGAAAAAGGTTGAATTGAGAAAGCGCTTGTGAGGTACGTGAGAAGGTGGAAGAGTGGGGGACCGCTAGGAAGTTTGTCTCACATCACTCCACCCTGCCGGGCCATTGGTAACGGTTCTCCTATATTACATGTTCTGTGAAAATACCTCAAAACCTGATTTGTATTTTTATGTTTGTTCAAGAGTTATGGCTTACAAAACTGGATTTATAGCGCTTACTGGGCCAGCTGATTATTCAGCTTGTCAGATTTGTCCTAATAGCCCAGTCAAATGTTACACAAAAAGTGCGTAAACTTACATTAAATGGAGCATTAATGATTTTTGGAGAGGTGTTTCGGACCATTACTGGGACTACAAATCCAAATTTGCAACCCTCAAAAACCTGTGCTCGCAGAATGGTGGTCGAAAAACTGTGATTTTTTCAAACTTTTTCCGGTTTTTGTAAAATATCTCCTAAACTATGCGTTTTGTGGAAAAATGTGTTCTTAGCTTTTTAAAAGTGTATTAAATTTTCTACAAAATGAGATCTAAATCATTTTTGTAAGTTAAATAACTTCGGAGATACGGGCTTTTCAAAGATTGACTTTTTTTTCCAAAAAGTTAAAATTCTACGTTTTCTATATGTTTCTAGATGGATACCGGCAAAATGACACATCCTACAGAAAAGTCAAGAATATGGAAGTTATAGGGAATTCGATAAGCTTTAATTTGAGCTAAGGCTGGTCCTTGTAGCTCAGATAGTTTCATCGAAAATGACAAAAACATGGAAAAATGCTGTTTTTAGTTGAAAGTTGAGTAAATCGTTTACTACACCATCACCTTAATTAATGGGGTTTTTCATAAAATTTTAGCGGAAAATGTTGTATAAACAAGTTGAGAAAGTTTACTGTGGTTTTTATAAACATTGAAGAACTTTTGAAAACGGTCAGCTTAGACGAAAAGAACTGAGGCCTATTGAAAAGCCGTATCTCCGTAACTATTTAATAACTTACAAAAACGATTTTGATCTCATTTTGTACCAAATTTAATATACTTTTAAAAATCTGTTGATAATAGAATCCCTTCCACGACTTTCAGAGCTGTTACATTTTTTTCAGTAGTATGTCTTTTACGACATTAATCATGCACTGTTACTTCATTCAATTGAAAGGTATATTTGGTTCGCTGTAAGTTTTCGTTTCACACTCACAAAAATTCGATAGGCGATTTCTCGTTTTTTTTACGACAGTTTGTGGACTATTAGTCTTGTCTTCCAGTGATGTCATACAGATGAAATAAAAGCCCGGTGGAACAGTTATTTTTACACTTGTATTTTTGAAGCTACACTCAACTTATATAATGAATCTATATATATAAAATTCAATGTATGTCCTACAACGGTACACGCTTACGCTTTTGCAAAGTATCAACGGCCCTTCTGCGGGTACGCCAATCTCTACAACGCTTAAGATATATCGCC
>JAGFPH010007773.1:15494-31620 GCA_018207615.1 Philaenus spumarius | reverse complement strand
CTGAATTTTAATTTTTTATAGTAGAGTTATGCAAACTTTTTTTATAACAAGAAAATATAAAAATAAATCACATAACGTTGTGTATCACGATCGTCTGTTTATTTTGATACCAAATTTGAAGTAAATCGGTAAATGTTGAGTAATTAAATAGATCTTAGTTACATTAAAAGCTATGCCATTTAATTACTCAACATTTACCGATTTACTTCAAATTTGGTATCAAAATAAACTGACGACCGAGATACACAACATTATGTGATTTATTTTTATATTTTCTTGTTATAAAAAAAGTTTGCATAACGCTACTATAAAAATGTAAAATTCAGGTAGGAATGGAGCGGAAACCAGTCGACCGTGCTAATAACTCTCCCCCTCGGGAGACTTGAACTTCCGCCTCACTCTGAGTTGAATTTTACTATAATGTAAATTATGAGTTCAAATTGGAAATCTTTGGGCAATATTTATAAATTTTAGTAATAGTCTATTATTACTGGGTCAACTTCAAATTTTATGATATTTTAGTTAGACAATATATTGAACAAGAAGTAACTAAAAAAACAAAAACTATGTGTCGGAAACACTATAAATAGACAAAAATTTAAATAATTAATATACAAATTTATATATTGTAACATTTTGAGGTTAACCAAATATTGCAGTGCCCTGGGTTTGACAATGATCTAGTTATAAACATAAGAAAATACTAAAACGAATATTATTAATAATTATAATTAATATTAACAGTGATTACTAAATAAGCTAAACTCAACTTTTCAAGATAAATAAAAACAAAACAAACAATGTAATCTAGCTTACGTTTGGTTTTGAAATAGGCTTAGTACTATTATTGTTAAAACAAACAAAGAAAGGTGCACATAAAATGTAACTAATTATAGTATAGAACGAAAAGAATCATGTATTTGTTTAATCAACGAAATGGTAATTGGTGGCATGTGAAATGAATGTTTGTACAAGCACGGACTAAACTCCAAAACTTCAAAAAATAAGGTCATCCTGCCACTGCTTATTGCAGTGAAAAAGGTGAATTTTGTCCTCTATAATAATAACTGGAAGTTAAGGTAAGGTTATGTAAGCAACGATGTCCCAATTGATGGAGTTGGCTGACAAATATTATCCTCTCCTAGGTACAGGGCCATTTGTTACTCAAAAGTTGATTAATAGTGAGTACAAGTTTTGGAAAACAAAGTAGGATTCATCGACACAAGTTCCAAGTAATGCAATTTCCAGTCTAGATTATTGTGACTGAGATATTTTTCCTACAATTAACACCCTTCTATGTGTTCTTGTCCCTGCAAGTGTTGCCAGTGCGGTTGTCTCGACTATAAGGAAAGTTAAGACGTGGGTACGTTCACGGATGGGAGAAGAGAAGTTTGCTGGTCTAGTGCTGATGAATATACATTATGACATTGTACCAAATATGAACAAAGTGATTGATCAAGATGCTAAGAAATCAAAAAGGAGGTTAGATCTTGTTTTATAAAAAAATCAAGTATTTTATGTAATAGTTTTTAGTCAAGGTTCAATTTGAAAGAACTCCTTTTCAATTTGTATGGTCTAACATGTTGTTTGATGGTTGGAACACAAAATAAACATGTTCAAAAATATGTCATATTATTTATATAAAATAGTTTGGTGTTCGTAAAAGATAATTAATCGGATTTTCGTTAAAAAAAACCTTTAAGTATGGCAATACTGTCCAACAAAAAGGTAATTTTCAAAAAAATTGCTGCTGGGGGTATGGAATATTGGTACCATGACTGTGTTGGTATATATAGGAGTGAAGTATTGACAGCGTTTTATAAATCAATTAAACAGAATGAACAGTGAGACGGAACAAACAACGGAGACATGTTCGTATAAATTTAACATTTTAAATAAACTATTAATAAAATAATTCCTTTAGCAGATTTTTAATCAAATAAAGATAAAATAACTAATATTACAAAATTCTGGACAATATATAAAAACTTAGTAACATATTTAAAACAGAAAACACAATCCAGAACAGAGGCAAACAAGATTGGTACAAAAAGTGAATAGCAGGCAGTGGTTCAATAGTAGGACTCGGTGATGGAAAATTTTATTTAGTGAGTCTTATAGCAAATCCCTTAGCAACTAGACATATATTTTTAAAGTGAAACTTTAATATAGTCAAATCAAGCAATTAAATATAAAGAGGGACAAAGAAGAAGTTTTAAATAGGCCTACACAGTAAAACGATACGTAAGATTTAAAAAATAATGTTATACAATCATCATACAATAAAATTCCAAGGTAATATATATATAACCATAATTTAATTCCATTTTGAAGACAATCTAAATTTGAGCTTTGACTAAACATCTGTGATATGTTGAACTTTCTTAATAACAATTTTGATTCTAAATTGTAAACTCAAATTAATTAAATATTTGGTATGGGACTCTAAAGCATATAGTAGATACAATTTTATATATATATATTAATATGTTAAATATAACGGATAGTATAATTGCATATTTATATAGCTAGGCCCAGGAGCAACGAGATAAGGAATTATAATAATATGATTACACTTTTGAAACATACTGTGACTAAAGACTAAAAGTTAGAACTTTAGGCTATTTTTTAATGCTTGTGTTATTTGCGTATATATTGGCACAAAAACTAATGGATAAACAAATAACTAAATGTCAGAAATCTTGTAGATAAGCTCATCGATATAAGAAAGTTCATAGTCACGCCCTTTTATCAGCTTTGAGTCTTCCTTTCGATCAGTCTTATACGTAATGGCATATTGTTCTAAAGTGAATCCGTTTCTTTGTAAAGTTTGTAGAAATACAATACAATAGAACCCCTCTTAATTGGCCTTGGATCAACCGGTCCTCAGATCACCAGGTCCGACACACATCCCTTCTTCAGTCATAACACCCTTGGATTTAAAAAAAATATTTTTCACAGAAGCTTTAATCAATCTTTTGGTCACAAAAACTAACAGATAAGCAACTAAAATTATTTCACCTCATAGCCGCTTGGGATCATGGATACCAGTAACAACTTCTGAAATGATGGCTTTTATTATAGTAATTTTTAACATGGGACTAAACAATAAACCTACTATAAAATCTTAATAAACTATAAATGATTCTCAATCCATCCCATGGTTTAGAAAAATGTTTTCACGTACAAGATTTGAAAATATTCTTTCCTTCTTTCATATAGTCGACAACACCTAATAGTAATGAACCTGGGTATGATCCTTGCCAAAAATTCCAGCCTGTAGTTAATCATTGTAATCAATTAATTAAATATTACTACAAAGCCAACCAACAAATATCCATTGATGAAAGCTTGGTAGGAACAAAGAGTCAAACAAGTCTAATGCAATATTTACCTAATAAACACCAACATCGTTGGAGCATTAAGTTTTGGGGGTTTTGTGTGACGCCGTATCAAAATACTGTCTGCAACTATTTTGCTATAAAGGAGCTAAATCAACAGAAGACCAGGATGGTTTAAAAACAATTTGGTCTAGCCTACACTGTTGTCAAAAACTTCTATTGGCTTGTAATTTAAAAAGAAAAAGTATCATGGATTCATTGATAACTTTTTCACTAGCATTCTTTAACGAAATGGCTTTACTCACAAGAAACATTTGTAACAGGAACTATTCGAAGAAATTAGAAAGGACTTCCAGATGACATTAAAAAGAAGTTCAAAGACGGTGAAAAAATGCATAAAAAGAAAGGAAACTTGGTGCTTATGGCCTATCGAGAGAAAAAAACTCAGAAAAACCCTGTTATGCTACTTTCATCGAAAACCAAAGATCAAAATGAACAAGTTATAAAAAAAAAGACGAGGATAGCATAACAAGTAAAGGAAAACCATCTCTAATTTCTGATTACAAAAACTACATAGGTGGAGTAGATGCATTCGATACGATGCTAGTTATTCATACCTTGACGAGCGAAGGACAGTAAAATATTGGAAAAAGATACTTTTAACATTTTTCATAGGATGCTGCAGAACTTCTACATTTTGTATCAATCTAATCTATGTGTACTCAAAAAAACATTAAGCCTTTAGACAGATATCAATTCATGATCTCGATAGTACAAACAGTTGGAGATTTTTGATAACAGAGCAACACCGAAATACACGCAAAAGGGCATGTCCACGGTAACTCACGTTACACTTCCTCTCTGTTTGGAGACGCTACTTATTTTTAAATAACACAAATAAAAAAAAAAGAAATTTAAAAAATATGTTTCATGCTTGTTTTAAAAATTAGATTTTTGTTGTGTACCTTTTTTTTTAAATATAACAACTAATTTAATATCTACTAGATTTACAATCTTGGTAACTCACGCTACAAAAATTGGACGTGACAATTTTGTAGATTGTTTTAACTGAATATAAATTTTGTCCTATTCATAGTAGGGCATAAATATCTTTAAAAGAGCCTTAATTATATTAAGCACTTCAACATTTAACATTAAACTTTCAACTTAATAGTAACCGAAACAAATTTAATATAAATTTTTTAGCTCATTGATGTTGGTAACTCATGTTACATTATGTCTGTGGTAAAAAAACACGTATTAAAGCAAATGAATTTATTTACATTGTTTTTCTTGATGAGAAATAACTGAAATAATGATAAAACTTAATGTATATAATGTGAATAAATTTGTACAATACCATTTTATAAAACTTTATACTTGAGCTTAAGAAATATCCTTAAAATGTACTTATAATTTACACATTTTTTACCAAGGCTTCGACGAACTAAAATTAGGAAAGAACTTTCCTTAGCCTATTAGTTAGAACGTAAATTCTTCCCAATTAATGCAGTGGCTAAAAACATACTTTTAGAAGGTGTTCAGCAGCATCTCATTTCTAAATGACAACACTTTGTTACAACAATGCTTACATTTTTAACGGATTACAGTTTCCTTACATTTACATTTTGCTGAAAATGATAATAAACAAATCACCTTTAACTTTGATTTCTGGGGCAGGTAAAACATTGCAAATTTGATCTAGTTTGACAAAAGTAACATCAGTTTCATCAGTCTTAAAAACACGGTCTTAAACTACATCACACAACTCATCTATATCTCTTTGGCAAACAGCAGTATACTTTAAAGTATATAAAGAAATTTAAGATAATTAAAGAGCACTTATTAAAGGTGCAAGTTAGGCCTCGAAGTACCATTAAATTTTGTTTAAATTTAATAATATCTGTATAACTTATGTTAAGGATAAATTATGGTAACTCACGTTACACTTCTGAAAGGTAGTTTTTAAAAAGTAATAAAAATTATGTAATATTAAACTTATTAAAATTTCATTAATGATATCGAATTATTTTTTCACAAAATTTCATATAATTGGTTCTAATACATTCATTTTCTATTTATCAGTAAGTATAAAATTGTTTTCATTCAGGTTGTAGACTATCACGGTTTTTTTCTCTAAAATGATAATTTTTCATTATAATTGCTTTAAAATTGGCACTTTTACAGTTCAATGTATAATACAGTAGAACCCCTCTTAATTGGCCTCGGATCAACCGGTCTATCCCAAGGAACAACAGAGTCAAATATATTAACTGGCCCGAAGTCTCAAACATTGATTGTTTGACGGACATTCCTAGATAATAAAGCGGGGTGACGCAACGTTAGGTGTGCGGCAGGGGAACAGGGGAGTGTTGTGGCAGAAGAATATGGGATGAGGGGCGTAGGAAAGAAACAAAGGATGCCGCTTTGTTAATTGATTCAAAGAAAAAATACAGTTGCAGCGGAAGCAAGACGGGAATCAAATCTTGCTTCCGCGGCAACTGTATTTTTTCCTTAACAAAGCGGCATCCTTTGTTTCTCTTTCTTCGTCTGTTGCTTTGTCGGAACCTTTACTGAATTTCGTGAGAACAAAAGTTCTTGTATAGGTATATAAATTAAATATGTAAATTAAGTTTTCAAAGTTTATGTTAGTTAAAATGTTTAATTTGTTGGTGTTTGTTTGCTTATGTATGTACAGTACATACAATAAAAAAAGTTGCAATAACGTCTTATTCGCTTGGTTATTTATGAAATATGTATTGTAGGTTATTTTTGAACAAACATCTATTTTTTACGGGAACCTCGGATCAACCGGCCAGGGTCTCGGTCCCGACCAGACCGGTTAAGAGGGGTTCTACTGTATAAAGAAAAGTTAGGTTTACCACACATAAATTATTTTCAGTTTTTGAGATATCTTATGTCACGTTAAAATTTAAGAAATTTTATTTTTCAAATTTCTTATAAAATTTAAAAAAATATCTTTTGATTTGCTTTTAAATGAATATTTTGTGTGTTAGCCAAATAGAGCAATTAAATACTAAGAAAATAACACCAAAATTATTTTATTATCTTGTTTGTAATTAAAATTTTTTTTCTAAACGTCTACAAAAATGCTATTTTAGGCCTGGTCTTTTTCACATAGTAAAAATTAAAACCAATAAGGCAGAAAACATAGTGCTCCTAAAATTCCTAAAAATTAGTCTGGTCCTTAAAGGGTTAATTATAATTTAGTAACAAAATAATATTTACATGCAAAACAACTTTATTAAACTGAACACAAAATTAAAATACAAAGAAAATTGGTCTCCACTTACACAAACACTTGCAGAGAGCCCCATGTATTTAAAATATAATGTAACAATACAAAAAACATATAGAGATAGAAATAACCAAATGATAAAATTTCACAATTATAATTTATTACTGAGCAACATATGTTTCACAGTTAGGCATCATCAGGCTACATGTTATTTCTATCCCTATTATGGAGTTTCACCAAGTACCAACTGTTTTTACCATAAATTCAAAAAACATATGTTCAAATCAAACAACTTACAGTCTGTGCATTTGGATTACAAAAGAACAAAACATATGTTCAACTAATATTTATAACAGCTACATATCTAGGCTATACCCTTACTTTACAAATATTATAAATAAGTTGTCTTGTACTCAACGGCGTAAATTTATTTTATGACCTTCAGTTGATATGTTTTCAGACGAATTTTTTTAGGAAACAGAGTAGGCCTAGTGCTGCCAACCTAAAGCACATTCTACTATTGAATGCTGGTAAACATACTGTGACTAAAGACTGTAAGTTAGAACTTCGGGCTTTTTTATATTTTCATCAATTGAAAATACATCTATGCAACAAATACACTGAGCCCGTGTTATACAAATAGGATTAATTCAATGTATCGAATCGGGAACCTCGATGTATTTCGAATATCCATAGTTTCTTGTTAAAGTATTTTAAGTATTTATGTATTATATAATTTCATAAAGTAAAAATTGTGTGTTCCTGTTTTAGTTTTGGGGTAAGTGACGTTAAGTTGTAGGAAAGTGAAGACCGGCAATCGTGTTCATTTACGTTCGCATAAGCAGTTCGAGGTCATTAAAAAGATACGTCTAATATTTACTGAGTTAAATAAGTTGTGAATTAAGAAAGTTTAAGTTTAAATATTTTATTTTCCGTTTATAATAATAAGGCTACATTCACTTTTGTAAATTATATTTTCTGTTTACATTATTTAAGACATTTAGAAATAGAATTGAACTTTAAAATTAGAGGGTAATTCTTCACAATTACAGGATCAACTTTAAATATCATGATATTGTAGTTAGACAATAGGCCTAACGAAAAAACAAATAACTAAATCTCGGAAACTTGTAGATAATCTTGTAGAAATCTTGTAGATAAGCTCATTGAGCGATAAGGAAGTTCAAAGTACACGCCCTTTTATCAGATGTAAGTTATATTGTAACTTATAGATGTTTACAAATTGGAAACATACTGTGACTAAAGACTATAAGTTAGAACTTCAGACTATTTTTTTTTTTAATGCTTGCGTTAACTTATATGCTTTCGTACACTAACTTATAATATATGTTTACAATAGGCCTAATTATTAACTTATGTATATTTAATAATTGTTACTAACTTATGTATGTTTACAGACTAGAAACATACTTAGACTAGAGATGTAGCCTGAGTTAGTTAGGCTACATTCACTTTTGTAAATTATATTTTCTGTTTACATTATTTAAGACATTTAGAAATAGAATTGAACTTTAAAATTAGAGGGTAATTCTTCACAATTACAGGGTCAACTTCAAATTTCATGATATTGTAGTTAGACAATATATAACGAAAAAACAAATTACTAAATGTCGGAAACCTTGTAGATAAACTCATTGAGCGATAAGAAAGTTCAAAGTACACGCCCTTTTATCAGATGTAAGTAATACTCTAACTTATAGATGTTTACAAATTGGAAACATACTGTGACTAAAGACTATAAGTTAGAACTTCAGGCTATTTTTTTTTAATGCTTTCGTTAACTTATATGCTTTCGTACACTAACTTACAATATATGTTTACAATAGGCCTAATTATTAACTTATGTATATTTAATAAGTGTTACTAACTTTTGTATGTTTACAGACTAGAAACATATATATTTTTTTTTTTTTTTTATATGTACATATATGTTTGCAATTTTGTTATACAAAACAATATAATTGGTAACAACAATAATTTACCTTATTTGTGTGGTTGGTATAGCTTTGCCACCGCTAATGCACTGCCTATATTCGTGGCCAATAAAATCTCGCGATTACTATAACGTAATTTTTTACTTTTACGCAGGCCTGCAGAATATGTCCGAACGCCCGAACGAGGTTCGGGGGAAATTGGGACTGAGTTGGGGAAATTTTGGCCGGGAATAAATCCACAAAAAATAAGGAAAATATAATTATTTTGGGGAAAATAGATAAGAAATGAATGGGAACAAAGGTCGGCTTAATCAGTTTTTATGATACATATACATACACACACAAAATGTGTTGTCTGCTCTCTGCTGCAAGTTGGACAGGGTTCCTATTTAATTTTCACCGCACAAAATATCGTACGGCCGAGCCGCCGATACGGTTGATGAATGGCAGTTTCCTGATTCTTGATGGGCGTTCAAATACTTTTCGTTAGGTAATAAATTATTATTATGATACCGCTGTGCAAATTTTGATTAGTTTCATACAAATGATATTATTCAAGCAATTAGAATTAAATCATATTAAATCAAATTATACAACGATACTTAATGTATAGGTATTACTGATGTTTTTAATTTTTTTTTTTACCGAAATTCGAAGTCAGTCTTTATCAGTAATATACGTACAATGTGATGTGCGTCCTCATTTATTACTTCGGCTCGCATTAGAATTACAATGGCACCAAACCATATCACTGAATATTCAACTTATCAAATGTAGGTCAGTGATACAAATAAACAAAACAAAGCCTAGCCTAATAACCCAGTAGGCCTATAGTAAATTGCATGTAAATCAGAGCCTAATCAAATCATAAAATGAACTGTAAACAAGTAAAAGCATGTTTAGAAACTATTCAATCAACCATATGTTAGAATATTGTGTGAAATTATTAACAGAATCTAAGTATCCATTTATGTAAAGAAAACAATCTTATAACCTAAAATTCGACACCATAGCTTAGAACTTTCAATGTAAATATTAAACACAGATCACTAGTCACAACAAACCACACATAAGAAATAATTATATTCATTTATTTATTAACTGAAGAGCATTAAACATAAGAATTGATAAAATCCGTACGAATTGTACAATTCAATTTGCAGACGAAAGTTCTAGACCAAAACAATACGACGCCATGCTTGTTTATAATAAATTACGTATGACGTAATCGACTAGCGAATCAAAATATAAATGTAAATAAATATTTAACTTGTTAGAACACAGTGGAAACCGACAAAATTATATCTATTAGGAATAATTAGACCTTAAAGTAATATTAGTTCAAGCCAAATGTGTTAGAAATAATTAGGATAATTAATATAAGCATTGTCTGTAATAACGGAAATCGTCAAATATGGCTGGCGCGCAAACCAAGTTGATTTTCAAAAGGTGACGCGATTTAAATGATTAAACTTATAGATAATGTTTTAGCATCAAAGTAACTATAAAAATTTTTATAATAAATAGACAGAAAGTGAATATTTACACCATGAACGATATAATTAATCCCTTTCAAAATGCTTGGAAAACACCGTACACTAAGTGGAACAACCAATGAGAACTTCAGAAATCGACAACCAGCGCCTGTGCATGCAGTGGTTGCACGCGAACTAAAAACCGACGCAGTAGTTTTGGAAGCTTTTCAAAAGGACTCTAAAACAGAAGCCTGAAGAATCAAGATGTGAATTTGCAGCTAATAAGTTTTTGTGTTTTAAAGTGTGAATATTTTCCAATTGATAGACTCAGTGACTCAAATTATAACAGATGTGGTATACCTGTTCTAGTAATACATAAATTACAGCCATTCAATATATAATAGACTTTAAAAGAATCAAAGAACTTTGAAACTTATTACCAATCAACTCCAAGCTTAATGATGCCATATTTCTTTGATAATTCTAACTTCTTTCAATTTACTCAGTATGCGATATAAACAATAGTCAATTCAAGTCCAGGCATGTTACCTACCCGAGATTAATTTAAATTTATAGACTTTATAATCAATCCACAGAGATATTATTGAACTTTTCAAATAGTCAAGAACATTTATAATTAAACTAAGCTTCAGCCGATGGCAAAATATTAATGAACCTACAATTTTAAAAGCTTTAACTTCAAGGAAATATCTAAATTAAAATCTTTGTAAAACCATGTCAATTTAATCTTTATTTAAATAAATCAAACGTCTATTTATTGTAATCAACCAAGCCTATGTGTTTTAATTTCACTAGTAAATATCTTAGATGTATTTATCATTACAAAATTATCTATTTATAACTAGAGTTCAGTTATAGAATGCCGAAGTATTGAAAACATGCAATGATTTTTTTGTGTGTCTGTTTTCCTGTATACACGATAAACACTCACAGACATCGTAAAAACTTCTGGTGGTACCAAAATCTTCGTAATTTTATTGCGGAGAGTTGAAAAGCTTTTTAGCTTGAGTTGTAGCATGTCGGAGTCATGTTTCTGGGTGAAAATATTGGTTAAAAATTATGAAAATAGAATGTAGGGAATCGTTTTATATGTTTTTGGGTACGGGCAAACCGATTTTGACAGTTAAAAGGTCGCAGCGCGTCGGGGTCACGATTTTGGAACAAAATTTTGAAAATACAGTGTGGGGTAACGTTTTATATGTTTTTGGATACGAGAAACCCGATTTTGACAGTTAAAAAGTCGTAGCGCGTCAGGGTCACGATTTTGGATCACAATTTTGAAAATACAGTGTGGAGTAACGTTTTATTTGTTTTTTGTGTACGGTAAATCCGATTTTGACAGTTAAAAAGTCGTAGCGCGTCGGGGTCACGATTTTGGATCAAAATTTTAAAAATACAGTGTGGGGTAATGTTTTATATGTTTTTGGGTATGGAAAAACTGATTTTGACAGTTAAAAAGTCGTAGCACGTCGGGATCACTTATGTTTAACTAAATGTAACAAATAAAAAGTCATTTTTAACTTTAATTTTCTTTCATATCGTGTGATCTGTCTGGACGGGCCGAAGTCTTGAAAAAGTGTTCCTCTCGGCCACCTTTTTACTAGTTTTCTTTTAAATTGCGTAGATGGGGGTGGAGGGATGGGGTATATTGTTATCTGTTATAACTCATATCTTTCGTTTCCAGTTTTAT
The DNA here is from genome assembly GCA_018207615.1 of Philaenus spumarius. NCBI lineage: Eukaryota > Metazoa > Arthropoda > Insecta > Hemiptera > Aphrophoridae > Philaenus > Philaenus spumarius. The sequence goes on along the minus strand of JAGFPH010007773.1, from coordinate 19,879 downwards.
AAGTAGGAAATGGTCTAGGTGGTTATTTATTACTGTGATGTTTAAATTTATATAGTGCTTTTTTCCGTCGCAAGTGTTTATTATTGTGATGTTTAAGAGGCAATGTAGTGAACCATCAGAGGGTTATTAAGTATTGTATTTATAGTGTTTCGTAATATTTTCAGTAGTGACTGTGGTAGGTAATTCGGTAATTAAAAATAACATTTAACTTTGTTTTTACCACTTAAGTATTAGGCCTACTTTTAAACATAAGAAAATAGCAATAATCAAGTTGTATTTTTTGTTTTAAACCTTTTGGGACCATCTGACGATATTTCACCATAGATATTTAATTTCACCGTGTATTTAATTAAGTAAAAATAATGCAATTTTTTTCTTTTTGAAGATTTATATTGGAGTTTATAATGAATATAATAATTATTATTAAAACATAAAGTTAATAAATATGTTGAAGTAGATGAACAAACTGTGTTAATGTCAGCTAATAGCAATCAATTTTGACGAAATTTTTATTGAAAAATGTGTGTTCTGGGGAAATTTCCTGTGCTAAAACATTTTCTGCACCCCTGCTTTTAGTATGTTCAATATGGCGACGTTGACAAATCTGAAATCACTGTTCTAAACCCAAACAAGGTTTTTCTGGTATTCAATGTAATTTAATAAGGTTGTATTGTTAATTGTTATTGTTTAATACATAATTTAAACTAAAAGTTTTGGGAAGTTATTTAGCAAATTCACATACATTTTTGTGATTTCCTTCATTAATTTTGTTGAGTTAAGTTATTGTTTATATTTTTTGTGTATTAAGTGATTTGTTTCTTTTATTTAGTGTGAAATATCAAAAATTCTGAAACTAAGTCTATATTTTCGACTTTTATTTCTTTCGTATTTTCTATAATATTTATGTAGCTCTGAATATTTTTGATGTTTTTACAGTCAGCTTATATTCTTTCATAATATGAAAAAAATTCCAAAAACCTTTGGTCCACCAATTTTTACCCTGGGTTTTTATGTTGAAACCCAGTCAAGATAAACAAAGTAATGCCAATCTTATAGAATACTTCTGAGTGACTAATTGATTAAATTGCATCATACAAGACATTTTTTTAAAGAAAAAGTAAGAAATGCTATATAAACTTATATACCTGTGTAGCTTATATTTACACACTAGAAACATGCAGTACTGCACGGCTAGAGACTGTAAGTAAACAAAGTTTAGTTCAGGCTTTTGGCACAAATTTACTATTCGACCCTCGGCTGACCTACGGCAACAGAAATGCAACAATAAAAAAAAATAGCCTAAAGTTCTAACTTATATAGTCTTTAGGTGTTTTAATATAAACTTCAGCTTTCTTTGGAATAGTTGAACCACTAAAAACTGACAAAATGTAGACATATTTTATGATTACAACATGCCTCCCTGCTGAAATCTTTGTAGTCAACAACCTTTTTAGCGAATTTCCATAGGAAAAATGAGCTATTGCAGTGGCCCTTATGGTGAGACCCAAGGTCGGGAATAGCAAATGAGCACCGATCATGGTCCCCAGAACACGTTTTGGGGTGTCATAAAAATTCATATATATATATATATGTTACAACGGACAAAACTCGTTGTAGGTCCTGGATTTTGAATTTATAATTAATTTTATAAATTTGAATTAGTCCGGACTTACCGCGGGCTAAAACCGCATGTAGGTCACGACAATCGTGTTGACGCGGGAGGGTCGTTATCTAGCTAAGTTAAACTCTTGGACCCTGCCTGTTCGAAAAGGAATAAGAACTTGTAAAAAATACTTAAAGATTCTTTCGGGAAGCCAAAATCCAGGAATTAAATAAAAAACCAAAATCTTCAGGAGATGCATTACACTAACCGCGGGTGTATTTACTGCAAGATTAGAGAATATAAAATCACAAAGTTACGTAAGACACGAACTATTAAAGTATGGGGAGAAATTCTAAATTCCTCTAAATTGAAAAAGAAAAGGTTTTTTAGGCTTGTCATAAGAAGGCCTAATAAAATAAAGGTGAAATAAAGTTTAGCGAAATTTTGTTAGATAAAAAAGTTAATGTTAATCCACTAAGTTCAAATGATAAAAAAGTAAGTAAAAAAGAAAGTTTTTTAAATTCTAACCAAAACAAGCTTTAGTAATGATAAACAAAATTTATAATTAAAAAGAAAAACTTAAAATTTTATGAAAGGAAAAGGTGATAGAATTTGCACATTTACAGCAAAATAAAAAGTTAAACTTTAAAATAGTAGGTTGATAATGTAGTTATGTAAAAATAATCCAGTATTTAAAATATGTTTCGGGAGTAAAGTAAAGCCCAAGTTTGTAGAAAATCGTTTAACTCCCTAACCCCACAGTAAGACAACCAGAAGCAGAAAAAAAGTGAAAATCCGGCTAGTTAACACAAACCATAAGGACATAAAGAAGTGTAAACAAAAAACTGGAAAAAACAAAAAACAAAAACTTTTCCGGGAAAAATCGCCGCGGAAAAACGCGCGCGGGTCGTATACGCGAACCAAGAGTCGTATGAACGTCACTCGAGTTCGTGTGTAAAGAAGACAACGAGCTGAATCCAAAAATGTCACTCTCATGGAAATCGGAAAAACCCTGGAGGAGTTACAGAGGAAAAGGATTTTCCATAGCCTAAACTGCGTGGAGCGAGATAAGGTGACGGAACGGCGGAGGGGCTAGCTACAGATGAGACGACTGGAGGGGGAGCAGATCTACCAACATACGAAAGTGGGGGTACTCAAAAAACAAAAGGAAAATTACGTAAAACAATGACTAAATCAAGTCTAAAAATAAAGGAAAAATTAATATAAAATTCAGGATAAAAAATAACATAGACTAGGAGTTTAAAATTGTTGGAAAAACGAATTTTAAAGACTTGTAGTAATACAGTGATGGAAAGCTTAAGTTGGCATGGAAGTAGTGCCGAAAAAGCCTATATACACGATTGCTCGGGGGAGCCTTAATAATTCTGCGATGTAAGTAGACACGTCGGAGCCTTATTCATTTTACGACGCAAGTAGACACATCGGAGCCTTATAAATTTTACGACGCAAGCGTACGCATCAGGAGCCGTTACTTGTTTTTTATAAAATACTATAGCATGCAAGAAGCTAAGTATTTTCTTCGTTAACTTTATAATTTGTATAACAAGTGAGAAGATACGTCATTGCGGTTTTAACCTGGAATGCAGCAATAGACACAGCTTTCATCTACAAGAACGTCAGTGGCAACTTAGTCATTACAAAGTTGGCCTAACTTGGATTATTCTGGAGGAGGAACATAGCCTGCAAGTCAGCTGATACATGGAGTGATTCGTATAGCTTCCAGACAGGACTCCAGGACACCACCAGGCGGCCACTAGGACATGCAACTGTAACGTCAAGGGAATAGCCGAACCGGGACTTCAGACACGACATCACCCCAGCCATCTCTAAGGATTCATCCAACATTCTTCCAGACAACCCTACAGGACTCTATCTTCACCAACGAGACAGCTTGACCATTACGCAGAGCATCTGTAGCCTGCCATCGCTAAACAACGCTCGCGGACTTCACATCAAACGTCGCGATGCCTGGACAAGTGTGAAAAGGTCGGTAAAAACGTAAATACGTTAGTCCCTGTTAAAATTTGCCTGAAGTAAATTCAAATAAATTTATTTTAAATACTGGGTTACTTAGGATGTTAGATTAGATAAAATATTTGTAGTATTAATTAAAAAAGTAAATTCATTAAATCGTAAATTCAAATTAAATCTTTCATTAAAATATTAAATAAATGAAATTGAGTATAAAATAATAAAATAAAATATAGTTAGGTGAAAGATTAGTTCTGCCTTATAGTTTAAGAAATTATTATTTAAATTGAAAGGAGACTTATTATTTTGTATTTGTTGGAAAAAGGTAAAATCCAAAAAGTATATTTTCTGTTTAAGATTTTGAAAAAAGAAATTATTAATATTTTATTTGCTTTATAAAAAAGTTATTATTTACAAAGACCCCTAGTATTCAAATATCCCAATAGTTTATGAGTTATAGATTAAGAATTGATACAGTGAAATTTCATAAAATATTTGCAAGCACAAATAAGCAATTTACAAGGTTAGTTTCAGTGTACTCACTACTCAGAGGTTTACAAAAAGTAAAATCATTAACTTGTGTTCTAACTGAGCTAGATTCAAAAATAAAGTACTGGAAGAATAACGTAGAAGTTTTTTTGGTCGGGACATTCAGAAAACTGAATATTCGACACATAGTTATTTCACCTAGGCCAAACAAAGCGAGATTGCCTATAAGACTTCCAGTAGGTGGAAATAACTTATTCTCCAACGAAACTCTCCTTTTGAGAATTCTTCGTTGGAGAATAAG
>JAGFPH010007773.1:0-15394 GCA_018207615.1 Philaenus spumarius | reverse complement strand
AGGATTGGGTCCCGTAACGTGGGGCTAGAAAAAGTCTCCAAGAGAGAATCCGTTGGAATGTATATATGTGTTCGCACTCTAGCGGCAGCATTTTAAGTCCGATTTGGTTCAAATTTGGTACACGTGTTGGTTGTCTATGTCGCTCGGACGAGTTCGTTAGCCAAAAAAATCCAACAACCGGAAGTACTTTTTTTGACTGGAAGTAACTATTTTTTGAGATTTTTACTACGAGAAAGAATTTTTTTTAGAGTTTTTTATAAAAATATATATGTAGGATGTTATTCTGCACATTTTGTTTTTTTACGCGACCTTATAGCTCGCTTGGTTCCCCCAAAATCGACCAAAACGTAAAATACCATACAAGTGGTGCAAACTCGCGAGGCCACTAGGGGCAAACAAATTCTACTAATATATTGCGTACACACAAACAGCTGTTCAACGCCTTTGTGAGTAGACCTATTTCCCAAATTGTTGGTTGCAACCCTAAAACATAGGCATATAAACTTAATTTTGGAAATTTGCTGAACTCACGTCAGCGGTCCAGCTGCGTAGTCGAATTATTTAACCCTCCAAGTGCTGATTAAATCACTTTAAAGTGCTGTGCCATTTTTTAGCATTTTGCATGGTTAGTTTAACAGTTATTTTTTATATGAAAGAATATATGTAAATAGCATGTATTATATATCAAATTTTTCAAAACAACGTGTTCTATAATCTAAAATAAAAATAAAACACTTAACCACTTGGTGTTAAAAAATAACTTCCTTTGAGTGTTGGAGTAAACAATTTTTTTTTTTTTTTTTTAATTTGTAGAATGTCTTAAAAAAAGTAGTAGGCCTAGGCCTAATTAATGTAAAATCCAAAATATACAAATTGTTCTAATTTTAGTTTTGAATAAGAAATATGTATCACAAAAAACGTTTTAATCTAAAACATTTAGGCTACTAAAAAATAAAAAAAATAACACATTGTATGGTAATTTTTGAGATAAATGCATTATGCAGTACATGAATAAGTATTTGTATACCATTTCACAAATAAACCATGTTGAGTCCATCTTGATCACTAATATGAGTCCACAAATGCTAAAGGTCTAATATAATAAGATATGTACAGAAAAAAAAATGTTTATGGACCGACTAAACAACCTTAGTCAGTTGCATAGTTTTTACACAAACGTACCTATAAGCCACAGCTGACAATATTGTCATCTGTTGTTACTTTTTTTTCTTCCAAAGATGACAAACTCGCCCTGCCTACTAGATAGAGAATTCAATTTACTTTCATTATATGTGAAGAGCAAGTTTATCCGATAACTATTAGCTTCGATATATCGATTTTACGAACTATCGCACTGTGCGACGATAGCACTTTCAAATGGTCTGAACAGGTCGCACAGTGCGATAGTAGCACTTGGAGGGTTAAAAATTAGAGTAGGTACTAGTTATTGTGCCAACCAAATCTAAGCACATTGTAACTGGTTAACCCTCCAAGTGCTGACTATATTGCTCTCTAGTGCTAAGGGTTTTTTTGGTTCCTTGCATGCTTATTAACTAAAATCATTATAAAATACTCACCAACAGTAAAGTAAGACTTATTATACATCATTTTAATCACAATTACATGCTCTTTACTGTAAATAGTTTTAACAGGCTTGCCTTATAAATTTTATACTTTTGTTTGTTGACCAAAGTATAAATAAAAAACATTTTGTGTTATTGTGTTCAAAAAACCACTCACTCAAAATATGTAAACAAAAGTAATGTAGAAAATCCAATATAGCCAAAAGTTGCACAATTGTATGGTGAATAGAAATATACATACTTTGCTGTAAAAAAAATTGTCTATAAAAAAACCATACTCCGTTTTTTATTAAAAAAATTACTTTTCCGCACAAAGAAGAAAAACTTGCTTCTAAAGATATAAAAGTACTGTCTATGCCCAAAATTTATGTTTTTAACTTGTTATAAAGGAATAACACACATTATATACAAGAAAAAAAAAAAGAAAAAATATTTACAGTTCAAATTCTTTAAAAGTCACTATTTTCAAACGCTTAGCACTTGAATTGCTAAGTTCAATCATAATTACTTCAAAAATTAATAAACATTTACAAAAACAAATAAAAATAAACGGATCTAAACTGAAACTAAAAATGAATAACAACTAGTGGATAAACAAACAAAATCCGAGCTCCGAGCGTCTATCTACGCGTACTATTAGATAGTTTGATTTGACAATTCTGCCGAAGGTTTGTTTGAGTCAATATCACTATCAAACTCTGAATTATAATAAAGTTACTCTTGCCAAACACAACCATACATACAAGTATCCGATTGTATTAAAAATAGCGGCGTCGTACACATTTACAAAATGTGTTGTGCAAACGTCTCATATGCGACGTATTGTTAGCACTGTAACGCGACTTTTATACATCGCATATGGGACGTTAGCACTTGGACGGTTAAATTGTGATAGTAGTAGGCTTTGTTACGTTTCTTTTTTGTTTTGTTTTTACTAATTGTAAATAGAAAAATTTTATGTATAGGTTGATGGAAGCAAATTTACTATTCGACCCTAGGTTAACCTATGGCAACAGAAATGCAAGAATAATAAAAAAAAAAGGTAGTGATGGAGAACGGCGTGACCAAAGGTATTTGGAAAATTTCTTCATACTATGGAAGAACATGTTAAACTGATTGTGTAGAAACAACAAAAATATCCGTGGGAAATAAAAATTATAGGAAACACAAGAGAAATAAAAGTCGAAAATATAGAGGTTAACATCAGTATTTTTTGACATTTTAACACTAAATAAAAGAAACAAATCACTTAATACACCAACAAATATAAACAATAACTTGACTTAACAAAATTAATGAAAGAAATCACAAAACTGTATGTGAATTTGCTAAATAACTTTCAAAAAAGTTTAGTTTAAAAACAATAAACCTTATTAAATTACATTGAATACCAGCAAAACCCCTGCTTGGGTTTAGAACAATGATTTTAGATTTGTCAATGTTGACACATTGAACATACGTAAAACTAACACAATACGTCATAGTAGACCTAATTGCGAGATTTTATTGGCCGCGAATGTAGGCATTGCATTAGCGGTGGCAAAGCTATATTAACCACACAAATAAAGTAAATTATAGTTGTTACCAATTATATTGTTTTGTGTAGCAAAATTGTAAACATAGGCCTAACTTATATAATGTAGGCCTATATAAAATTTTTTTAAATAGCCTGAAGGGTTCTAACTTATATAGTCTCTGGTCTTAGTATGTTTCTAGTATGTAACTTAAATATAAATAAGTTTGCAACATTTCATAGTTTACTAAAAAAGGATTTTAATTTCTAAAAATAACTTACCCTATATAATATATATAAAAAAAACCTGAAGGGTTCTAACTTACAGTCTCTAGTCTTAGTATGTTTCCAGTATGAAAACATACATAAGCTTGTAACAGTTCATAGTTTATTAAAAAAGTTTCTATTTTCTAATTTTAGGCTATATAGGAGGCACTGCTAAACTCACTCTAATCTAGTTGCAACCAATCTGGCAACCCTGTTCCCTGCCTGTTCCTATCGCGTATTAAAATGGCTGAGGATTGTCCATGTTAAATCCCGTAAGTGATTTTTGGTTTGTTAATTTGTAATGTTCCTATATTTGTTTTAGATTGTTCATAATTGATTTTCCGCGATCAGTGAAGTGTCTAATTTCATTCTATATAAAGGAAAAAGTGATATTTAGTGAAATTCTATTAAAACCTGTGGTCACAACGTCATCCAAAAAAAAAAAATAGCCTAGACTAAAGGTTCTAACCTATAGTATTTAGTCACAGTATGTTTGCCTGTATTCAACATTTAACAGTAGAATGTAAAACAACATCGTTGTCTGCAAAATATCAGCCGAGGGTCGAATAGTAAATTTACACCCAGGCTTTCTTATTTTAGAGGTTGTTGCAACCCAGGCCTGAGAAGAAGTATGCCTAGGCCTCCACTGGACCTAAAATGGAAATCTAGGTGGTATTCTAATTTACAACTGTTGCATTATGTACAATGTTGCGAAGTAGGCTAAGTTCTTATTTATTTTTATGTTTTTTCCATTCACTTTTGAGAAATTATGGATGGTGTTTAGGCCTGTATTACACTATCAAAGTTCTTTGTCAAAGATTTGATCAAAATAAATTCAACGTATGCCAACTTTGATAAAAGATTGCGGCGCAAGTTTACTATTCGACCCTAGACTAACCTACGGCAACAGAATGCAAGAAGAAAAAAAGGTTCTAACCTATTAGTATTTAGTCACAGTATGTTTACCTGTATGGTAAAAATTTACTTTAACTTGTCAATCGATTTCTAAGGGAATTTGATATAACATGAAAGAACACACCTAACTGATAGTAGAAACAACAAAAATTTTCCCGGCAAATAATATTTGTAGGAGTTATGAAAGAAATAAAACTTGAAATTGTATAGGTTAAGTTTCGACTTTTCCGCGATATTTGACGTAATTATAACAAAATAAATCACTTCACATACACCAAACATGTAAGAATTAAATAAACTAAACAATATGAACCCCAAAAGTATCCACGAAGCAAGAAAATGTGAAAATAATGTAACAAACATAATTATGTAAACAAATGCATCAAACAATAGGAAGTACCGTTTAACTGCGTATTTAAAATGGAAATTAATCAACGTTGCCAAATCGAACAATAGGTTATTGTACTATTATGGTGTGTATAAATCAAGGTAACTAGATAGTAAAGGTTGCCTCATTTGAGAAATAATATTTCGTCGTATTATCACTTTATATAATTAGAATTAAAAAAAAACTAGAGGACTTACCTAAACTGTTTAGTCACAGTATTTTTCCGATAACAGTATGATTATAATATTTGTATAATTATAATATTTCGTCGTATTATCACTTTATATAATTAGAATAAAAAAAAAACTAGAGGACTTACCTAAACTGTTTAGTCACAGTATTTTTCCGATAACAGTATGATTATAATATTTGTATAATTATAATATTTCGTCGTATTATCACATTATTTATAATTCGAATGAGTTGCCTAAACTGTTCGTTTCAAAACAACAAGAACAATCCGGCAACGCTGGTAGATCGGTGAGAAAAAAATGTCGGCACTTTACAATGTAATTCTCCATAAGGAACTTTTTATTTGAAAGTTTTTAATGTTTTTAATGTTGTACGTGTTGAAGATGGTTAAATATTGGTTTCCCGGCATCAGTGAAGTGTATAAATACTATATTCATTAAGAAAAAAGTTCAGGTTTGTGTGTTTATAGTAGTTTTGATTGACAAGTTAAAGTAAACAAATACCACCTGTATTCAACATTTAACAGTAGAATGTAATACGTCGTTGTCTGCAAAAATATTAGGCTAGGGTCAAATAGTAAAATTCCACTATCAAATATTTCATCAAAGAAATTTGATCAAAGAACTTAGATAGTGTAATACAGGCCTTAGGCCTACATCAATTTAAGACACTCGGCAAAAGAATTAAACACTAAGATTACATATTATAGTATTTTCTGAGCATAGATTACAGCAAAAAAAACTTTGTAGCCTAGACTTGAGAAAATTTAGGAGGATAAATCGCCATAGGATAGGGTCGACTTTCAGACTCCTAACCTCAAAAATCGAGAATGCTCCTGAAAATAATAGGTTTGGTTAAATAATAAAGAAAATAATTTTGCATTTTACTTAGCCTACTACAGGCTTACTTACTAGTAATCGTTGCTACGTTAACAAGACTGTGGATAAACGAGTGTTGCAATGACGATGACCTTAGAGCTTTCAAATTAAATTCAGTCACAATGGAATTAAAGGCCATTTTAAACGTATACAAATATGTATTCAACAAAATTCTATCAGTTTTTAGGTACAATTAAAGATTTACGAACACTAATAAAGCACTGTAACAAAACGAGCAAACTCGATATTGACACGAGACACTTTCAGTTTCAAAGTTTCAACGAAATTAATGAGAAAATTGAGAACTGAAAAGTTATATCAAATATCAAGGCTAGTGATGGTCTATTCGAATAATTTTTATTCGAATATTCGATTATTTTGTTTTAGTCGATTATTCGAATATTTTATAATTATTCGAATAAACTTCCAAGTGAATAGTGAATATTTGGTTAAACTAGTTAGGCATACAGTATAGGTTATTCGAATATTCGAACAACTAAGCAATTGAATAGAAATGCTATGCCGTATGTCGTTTGTCGTTACGTGTTAGGAAGGCTCACGGCTCACATGCAATTATTCGATAAATTGGTACAGGTACATATTCGATAAATTGGTAATATAATAATTTTGGATATAATATTTTGGAATAAATTTCGCAAATTTCTGTATCCTATACTATATAATATATTACTAAAATATAAATGTATTCAAATACAAGAATATATATATATTTTTCGTTAAAATTAAAAATATAATATTGAAAAATAAAAAATATGAATTATTAAACTTACATTTATCTCGCCAAAAGACAGAATCACATTAACTAAATGAAACCAATATTAAAACTAAAGGAAATCGATCACGTGAAAGCAAATACTTACTTCTTATCCGTGGGAAAAGTAAACCTGTTGTTTGCAAATGGATTCCAGGAAAGGCAGGAAATCTACCGGCCTCCCTGTCTGGCATATTCGCCGATTCCAAGAATGTCATACTGTACTTCTATTCAATTATTCGAATACTCTTACAAGGCAATATGACTCATTCGTCTAGCTTTTATTCGAATAAAATTTTTCGAATAATTATTCGATAGTTTTATTTTATTTTATTAGATTATTCGATTAGTAAAAGTATTCGATTATCCCATCACTAATCAAGGCATCAAGCTACAAGCTACAGGAAAGGGAAGGGCGTGACATCGTGACATCAGATCCGGATGTAAGATGCTGCTAAATTGAGTCAAATATACAAACACACGCTGATATAACATACCACATTATATATATTATGACTTATATGTTACATCTGATTATAATACATGCCAATATAATTTGTCATGTTTGAATTGTAAAAACGGCAGAACGAGTTTATTTGTAAAGTAATCACCTTACCAAACATTAGCTGATTAGGCCTAATATTATATTAGAAAGGATTCTTTTTTGCAATAATACTTAAAAATGAATTATCCTTGCTTGTCCAATCAACGCATATTTTGAGCTAATTTATAATATCTTCTATATATAAGTAATTATTTAATCTAGTTATGTTTCCGACATCAATTCTCCTAAATTTAGTTGTGAAATAGGATTTATTTGGCTAATGTTATCATCTACTTATATAAAGCTAAACGGTAACACTGATTCACTGAAATTAATTATGAGGCACTTCCCGTTATCGGATCCCCCTACACCTTATACTTGAATTAAAGCTCTCGACGACCAGAATTTAACATTTTTGAATTTTGAAAGCACCTTTTGGAAGGGAATTTTTTTTAGATTTTTTCATTTTTTCATTTTGAGCGCGTTTTGTAAGAAAACGGTAAGAGATAGCCAAAAATGTATAACACAAAAGTTGTAGAAAAGTAAATTTCAAACAAGAGATTTTCCGTCAGATTCAAGATCCATTTAGCCACTATTCATCCGAGAAGGGAGCCTCCGCCCAACGTCTTTAAAGCTAGACGGGTTCACTGATTCACTGGCATAAACTATGAAGCACTTCCCGTATTCGTACCCCCTTCGACCTCATACTTGATACTTGAATTAAAGCTCTCGACGAGAAAATTTCAGAAAAATTACTAAAAGTTAACATTTTTAATTTTGAAAGCACCTTTTAGGCGGTAAAGTCTTTTTCCATTTTTCCACTTTGATCGCGTTTCGTAAGAAAACAGTAAGAGATAGCAAAAAATTTTAGATACAAAAGTTGTAGAAAATTTAATTTCAAACTAAGGATTTAAGATCCAATCATCCGTTTAACCGATATTCACCCGAGAAGGAGCTCCGGCACACAGTCCTTCAAATTTCATACGTTAATCTTATGGAAATAATGTTTAATGAGTTTATGTCAGCTGCCAAATAAAGCAGCATATTAATGCTCGGTCACCCAGGGACAAACGAGCCAAAGATTAACGAGATTCTTTAGCGAATTTTCCAACTGCGAGCGAAGCGAAGCAGCCATCTGAGGCCGAAGGCCGTGACGGGGTTGGGACGCGAAGCGTCCAGGGGCAGAGCCCCTAGATGATAATATAATGATGAACTATAGAAACTTACACTTCATTGTATAAAAAAAGTTTAATACTATAATTTTTATAATGAGACTTTTAGGTTTTATGATACAATTTTATTGCTACCTATTTATGCAGATCTACCGGGCCGATTGTCAGGAGGTGTGAATTAAATAGAAAACAAGTTTGTCATTATTATCAAAATATTATGAACTGTCAATTTATTTCATCGTTATATTTAGGCTTGCCAGACGTCCTCATTTACCGCGGATAACCCTGGGATAGTCTGCTTTTATTAACCTGTTTGTTTAAAATGTTTGCGGCTATAATATGTAAACGGTCATTAAGATTAAACTGAAGATGATTGTAAACCTTTCAAGATAATTTTATGTGAATATTATTGATTCTACATCTAGGTGATATAATATTTTAATAAATTTAACTTATCTAAAAAAATGTTATTATTTGTTTACTACCCTTGTAGTGTTTTGTTTACTGGCAACAAAAATAATGCACTCTCTTTTATTTTTATAAAGCAAAATTATGATTAAAAATGTCTAAAACCATTGTGCATCCACTTAATTAATTTCAGTGTACATTTAAACAAATAAAATTTCTTTATTTACAAGTGGTAAAATATATTTCAATAATACTTTTACAAAAGCTATTTTCAAATAATAATATGTTAATTTATTAAACTGTTATAAATTTAAATAAATATTACATATTATATTTTCATTTTTACAGCCTAATAGTATGTGATTACTTTTGGAATTAAGTATTTTTCTTAGATTTCTAAACTGTGTTTTAAATTATAGACAAATGTATAATTAAATGACACTTTAGTTACTTTATTCTAGAGTCATTTAATCAACTTTTGTTTTAGAAAATAAATTACAAAGTTAGTAGTCAAAGAATAAGGCTTTAATGTGCAAAAGTAATGATTTAATAGTAGCACTGAATACAGAATACTATAAGAAGCACAGGGGTATAGGGAAAAAGTCTACGCTTTTCGGTGACTCGAAGATAATAGTTGGGCAACTCACCAACAGGAGCGCTAGCAGCAAAGCTTGACTGTACCAGACCCTTTTGATCCGGATTGTACAAAAATATTTCTCTCTCACTTCCTCCACGCAAAACAAACATTTGCAACTTTCACCTTTGAAGAAACAACACCATTTCACTCACTACCCCTGCCAACGACGGACCATTTCTTAAACCGTTTCCTAGTTACTCGTTGTTTGACACCAGCTATGTGTTTCCCTGTTAATATAGTTTAGAATAAGTAATTCAATTAAATAAAGTTATTATTAGTATTTTGTTTTTAAGTGATTATGTCCAGCGGAATTAAGTGTCATTATTTGCAGTGTCCTAATAGTAGTGTAAGAAATCCAGATTTAAATTTCTTTAGATTTCCTGTGAAAGATAAGGAGAGGCAAGATCACCGAGACTAATCTTTTTTAGAGGTTAAGATCAGTTTAAAAAAAGACAATTATTCCATCGTTTGATAATTTTCCCTAAGCGTATGTTTTTAATTAAAGTTTTTGGCGTCTTTATATCTATGACCAAATATCAATAAGTATTTTTCTCCGTTGCAACAGACCTGTAAACTCAGCGAATTTTCAATTACAATTTCATAGACAAATTCATGAAAAAAGTACATAATCCTGAATTTACTTAGTCGTAAGTTATAAATTTGCAATGGCAAAAAAACTACGTTTTTCTCATTTTTAATCTTGTTTGACTATTTAATTTATAACGCCATGTGTTCCCACTTTGCAACCGAATTCAATATAACAGCTGAGTAAAAAAGTAAATGTTGTTTTTGAAAACAAAGCAGACAACTATTCTTATTTAAAATTATGCATTAATTTATTACTTAATTATTATATACTTATTCTTATTGTGTTTTCTCGTAGAACCAAACTTGCAAACTCAGCCCTGATGTTATTCTTATGGCGAAAAAGTAAAATGTTACGTCTCCCTTAATTATGAACATAAATTAATAAAACTTGGTATGTGGAGTCACCTAGTTGAGTTATATTTTACAACGAAAAGCTTGTTTCTCTAGCTCTAGGGCCATAGGTGCTCACTAAGAAAGGGTTTGAAAAAATTCGAAATTTTAGAGGGGTTTGTGGATCAAAGTTATTAAATCACGATTTCTTCAAAACTACCGAACGGATTGGAATGAAATTTGGTATGTAGCTTCCTCTAGGCCCTAGAAACGTTCCGCTACTTTGTTGGGAACGCCAAGCTCTGTTGCAAAATAAATTACTATCACCTACTGGGAGACAATGGCTACTCTTTTCTGTTCGCCTAGGTGAAGCAACTTGTTGCCAAATATTTAATTTACTAAATATTTTGACAAAAAAAATTATATTTAACTCCCAGTAATTTAACACACTAGCTCAATTAAACTGACTCTTTTTTACTTTCTGTAAACCTCAGAGTTGTAAGTACACTGGAACTAACCTTGTAACGTAAATTATCTGTGCTTTCGTTTAACTTATAATTTAACCAAGTTCTATTATCTGAATACATGGGATACACTATTGGATGTGCAAGACAGGTAACATAAAATCAAATTAATTCTGTTCTGCAAAATAAAAACTTTGAATTTATAACTTCTAAATTCAAACAGAAATTTAAAAAAACTGAAACACAAAATATTTAAATTCTTTGATAATTTTTACCTTACAAAATAAATTCAAAAATAATTAACTTAATCTAAAATGGCAGAACTTTCTATGAATTTACTTACTTTGAAAATTGCTTTTATTCTATTTATAATGTTAATTAATTAAATCTTTTTATTATTAAATATTATTATTTTTAAACTTTTACTTTAATCAAATTTTAATTTAATTTAATGAATGCAGCTTGATAAATTACAAGATTAATAAAATATCTAACCCAGTATAATAAATAAATTTACTCATGCAAAATCTTAAGGAAAATCTGCAACGTATTTTCGCTTTTCACAGACCTTATAAGTTGTAGCTGTATGTCCTTCGACTGGAGGTACTAAGTCACAAGTTGTCTGGTGCCTTTGAATTACAGATGTTTTCTTTCTGGAAGTTGGCAGATGGTCCTAGGTCCGTTCATCTGGTTATCCCACGATGTCTAGAAGCTCAATCCCGATTTTTGTAAAAAAGAAAGAGACCGAGAGTCTCTGGGTAGCCTGTATTTATACCCAGTTTCCCTCCGAATCAGGTATGGCCTCGCTGGTATTTTGCACCCTTTTGTCGCATCCTCCAATTTGCAATTTATAAAAGATTTTGTTTTCCTTTGCTATAGTATTAATTATTTTAATGACTTTTTTCTTTATCATTTCTTTAATTTTTAATTATTTTAATTAAAAAACTATTTTTTTTTATGTAACAAACCTGCATACACAGTCTTATGTAAACCTATGGACATTGTGTTATCCCATGTTACTCATGGGAAATAAATAAATTACCTTATAGGTAATTATATACTATCCCCTCCCCCCACTTTCTAACTGATGTCATACTAAGAGAAATGAACTATTTTCGTTTGATTGTTGTTCAGAAAGGTTATTGTAGGCCCGCTGTAAAGGTTATTGTAGGATTAAAGTAAAATAGCCACATTATTTTATCGTTGAGTGTGTGTTTAGTATTTGGCCCGGCGGTGTTTGGCGTTTGTTAGTGAGTTGTCGGCAACGGTTTGCCAATAGAAAAATAGTCAAATGAAAGTAATAATGCAACTGCAAATAAAAGAAAGTAATCCAATAATTAAAAGAAACAAATCTACCAGGAATTTACCTTTACAGTATGTAGGAACGAACACAACTAACAACTGATCGCCCAGTTTAGGTAAATTCCGTGTAGGGGTTTTTTTTTATACTGTGATCAAAATAAAATATGATATCTACTATTGTTTAATCAATTTCAGATATAATATAAATATCATATTTATTTTGATCACAGTATCAAAAAAATTTTTTTGAAAACATTATTATATTACATACACAATTGTCTTAAAATGTACAACACTACTTATAATACTTTTGTCATGTACTAAATGTTTGTAGTATAGGATTTATTATGTAATTTAAAACTATTTTAAAAAAGTCAACACGTTATTGGTTGTTTTACCACTAGTTAAAATTGCATGTGCAATGTGCAGGTGTCTTGTACGTGTAACTAATTTAAAGATTAAGTGTCATAAATAGTGATTTATTGGACACCTAGAGGCTAAGTTATTGTAACAAGAACTAAAATAATATTTTGTTGTCAATAAATTTTGTATAGTGTGTGTTAGGTTATAAGGTTTGTATCTGGGACACTCACAGTTTTAAGAAACGCCTCAGTAGCGTTGTTGGTTATGCTATTGCACAATAATTGTCAAGACAGTTTTATAAAGGGATGTAAAAAGTTAAAGTTACAAGAAGGCCGAAGTCAATTGTAGAGTTGACGCATACGACTGCGCTACTCTCTAGTGGATGTTTCTTAAAGTAATAGTTGCAGGATTCAGTAGATTTGGCGACTTCATCGCAGCCCGGTGGTGGGCCGCTTAACTATTTTTTTGCGTAGAATTTTTAACATGGAGCCTGTGCTTCTTATAGTATTCATTGATAGTAGGCCTATAAATTATATTATACTATAATACCGGTTAAAATATAATACAGCGTACTACGTTTAGTAAAACTTTGTTTGTTAGTAAACTGCTCATCCACCAGAAGCGCTGAAGATAGTTTCAACTTAAAACATTGAGTTACCTATCTCCTCTTGGTATTATCATTGACAATATAACTTATATATTTTATCTCTGTGCAGATCTACTACATTTCTGTTACGACTAAATACAGAACTTGTCAATTTCCTCACGTGAACTTCAATGTTACAAAAGGAGGTGCTTCTATCTATAGAATATTGAAGAAATCAACGAAACTATATCTCTTGTCAAGGAGGTGCTACGCTCTTCAGGATGATGACGGAAATAAATTAAGGAAACACTATTTCTTATCAAGGATGTGCTGCAGTCTGTTTTAAAATAATCTAAGCTGTATTTTAGTGTCTTCAAAGGATTTAAAAACTTTTGTAAATCACTTTTTCTCATAAAGGAAGTGAAAAACACATTATTTTAAAGGTATTGTTATTTAGGTGTTGTGTGGTTGAAAAAAATATATAAATTATTCGATTTCGCAGCTGAACCGCTGACATGAGAAGAGCGAATTTCCAAAATATGTTTTAGGGTTCCAACCGACTATTTGGGAAGTCCGAATAGCTGCCTACGTGTACGAAATATATTAACTTAGTAGAATTTGTTTGCACCTCAGCATCCAGCCTCGGCTCACACGGTGCTTCGTTCCGCTCGCAGCGTACACACTCGATACGTTAAGTAAAATGAAATGGGTACTTTTATGGTATTTTACGTTTTGATCGATTTTGGAAGAACCAGACAGGCTAAAAAACAAATTGTGCAGAATCTCCTACATTTCTCTCTTTAGATAAACACAGAAAAGTTTCATTCTAGTACGAAAAATCTAAAAAATTTTTACTTTCTTTCAAAAAACTTGCTTCCGGTTGTTGGATTTTTGTCTAAGGGACTTGGAAAAAGAACGAGTGTACCAAATCGGAGGTTGGACTTCTAAGACTCTGGGACGAGTTCGTTCCCTTTGCACACCGGTAAGATTTTTAATAAAAGTCCTCTGGGCTCGGATGGCCAGTAGTGCCGGCCACAACCATTTCTTTATCAAATCTGAATTGTTTTTGCAAGTTACGTTCCTCTCAGCTCGGGTGGCCAGCAGTACTGGACAAGGTAAAATTAATCGAATTCCCGGATGGCCAGTAGGACGGGCCACACAAATGATCTGCATTAATTTATTTTTAGTAGTTTTATTTTGTCTGGATTGTGCTGAAAACTAGAGTCCAGATCCTCAATTCCCACTTTTTTCTGGTCTGTGTTGTATCTAGACGTAGCAATATTCGTTACATTATAACCTTCTAGCAGTTTTGTTTTACCTTGCGGTCGTCTAGCCTAGTGTTTTTTTTTACATTTTGAAGTAATTTAATAGAACAAAAGTTAATTAGTTTATTATTGCTATTAAGTGTTTTTTGTTAGCAAGTACTTGATTTAGTTTTATTTAAAATTACCAAAAATTAGCAAGGGCGTGAGCCGGGGCTGGGATGCGAACAATTAATTTCGTACAGGCAGTCATCTATCCAGTGCATTCGTGAGTAGGGCAGACTGGGGGAATGGCGATCACTCAAGGTTTGGTGTCGAATTACACAAAATCATGAAAACTGATGACAAAAATAACTCGTGCAACATAAAATATAATCTTTTGTCTTTTGAATCCCCTTGGTAACAATATTTTAAAATTACATCTTTACACAAAAAAACATGTTTATAAAAAAACTACAATTTTCGGCATTACCCCGCAATCCGGGGTAATAACATACATAGTGTTCGCTATTACCCCGTATGTAAAACCCATGCAAAAACAAAACTGTTGAAAATAATAGTTGTAACACATTTAATTGTAAAAATGTTAAAACATTCAATTTGATTATATTTTTTTTTACTTTCTCCCCCTATACATAGTATATGGAGAAAGTATTGTATTCGTCAAAATTTTCGAGTTTGAGTTTTTGGTGGAAATATTCGTTTTGGGTCCCCCTGAACCTAAAAAAGTGGTTTTCGGAGTGATGTCTGTACGGGTGTCTGTGTGGATGTTATCAGACCTAGAGCCTAAACCAGTCGTCCGATTTTGATGAAATTTGTTATGGAGGTACTAATCCACGGTATCTCCAAGCGTTTTTTTCATTTTTGTGAATTTTTGATTTTAAAGGGTAATTTTCCCATAATAACCTATAAAATAACGGAAAAATCTACTTTTCTCAAAAACGGCTTTCACGATTTTGATTAAAATTTTATAGTTTATTAGGGACCTAAAGTTTTAAACTATAAAGTTTTAATCAAAATCGTTCGAGCCGTTTTTGAGAAAAGTTGGTTTTTCCGTTATTTTATGGATTTTTATGGGAAAATTACTCTTAAAAATAAAAAAAAACAATTCACTTCATGAAATAAAATTTTTTTATTAAGTTCCTATAATGAGGGAGAAAGTATGTGTCGGTTTCCTGATACCGTTTATTTTTAATTTCAACCAAAAACGTTGGTAAAAATTAACAGTAT
>JAGFPH010007772.1:51146-62280 GCA_018207615.1 Philaenus spumarius | reverse complement strand
TGAAAATTAAATTAAAACAAAATTTAGGCTATTAAATGAATTCTATGAATACGTAAGCAATTCACTTTATAAAATTTATTAGATTATTTCGTTTTACTAACAGAACGAAACACAAAGAAGTCTCCCAGTTAATATATATAAAAACCTCATTATAGTTAGTAGTTTGTTATTTGTAATAATTGTGTGAATACGTTTCATAGATAAAAATACATTTACCTGTTGTTTTTAATTTATAAAGCAATCATTAGACCAAGTGAAGGACATCTTTTATCGTTTCTGTAGCATTGGATATAATTATTTCGTTGTATTTGTTTGAGTAAATACATAAAATTTAAAATATATTTTTGTATTAGCTTGGTGTTAGTTTTATTTTTTAAACTCAGCGAAAGAACAATTTATCCTACACCAATGTAATTAATTCAAATACGTGATAAAACAATTTTCCTAATTTGTGTGTTTAACTTTCCTAAAAATTGGAGAATGGTGTTATGTAATCAGTTAGCCATTACTTTTTGGAATGTTAACCTTCTGCCATTAGAATCTCCAGCTCAGGCTCAGATCAGGCATATGTGCGTGTTAATTAAGCACGTAAGGCATAACGCAGACCGCACCTCGTCCCTAGCAGCGCACAGGCCCACGTACCGAGATACATGTTCCATGTTCCGCCTTGTTATTATATTAACGAGACCACAATGGAGCCTGGCTCTAACCGCACCATAGTCCAGTCAAATAGTACACTAGAAATCGCTAAAATCGCAAACTAACGGCTAGTTCTGATTTTTAATATGTTGTAAGGACCCCTACCAGTAGTGTATATCCAAGTTTGCAGTTTCGAAAGACCTGTGCTAACTTCGTAGCACGCGAAAAACCGCGAAATTTTCGCACTTTTTTAAGTTTTTTCACTATATCTCCTAAACTGTGAGATTTTTCATAAAACATGTTGTTTACGTTTTGAAAGAACATTAAATTTGCTACAATTTGAGACCAGAACCAGCTCTGTAGCGCAGAGATCAAAACCAATACAGCCCTACAAAATTGGAAATATTTTTGCTAAAAAGTGTAATTTTAAAATTTGAACAACTTTCGACCCCGAAATTGGGGAAAATACTCATTTTAAGGGGTAAATAATAGGGGAAAATGTTTTAGCGAATGTTATTAGCTTTAATTTAAGCACAAAACGACGTCTGTGCTGAAAAAGTAACAGTTTCAGTGAAAGTTACTAAAAAAAGTGTGGATATTTCTTGAGTGAAGAAAAAGATGAACACCATGCACCACACCAAGGAATTGTTGGACTATTTGTTTTGTCTCGCACTCTCGACCCTTTGAGTACTTAAATTCAATCTGTTCAATAGTGTAGTCACTATTTCTGTGTGAAGTTTATATTCGTTCTCGTGTATTGAAAAACATGAACAAACACAAATTAATAAGTAAAGTATAAGAACCCTTTGTTAGATAAAACTCACGACATCACAACAGCATACTGTACTTTTTGATTAGAGGATGTACTTTAATTATCTTCTCAGTTTGCAAATTAGATATTCACTTAAATTACATTCTAATATTATAAGATCCTCATCTGAAGAAGACAGTTCAGAAGAAAACATGACAGTACGGCAATACTAAACTAACTGAAGGCGGTTCGTGCTTTGATATGTCCGTGTTGATTTCTGGGTGCTCGGGTAGATGCTTTACTACACTCGATTCCACTTTCACCGTGCAGTACAGAGCGCCCATAAGCCACGTTATCCATACGACAGTCTCAGCGATAGTAGCCAACTAAAAACATCAACTCCCATGCAACGCTCGGAGAGTTTACGCAACCCGCATTACAACAAACGTGATGTTCACTGTAATGGTAGTAGCATGTCTATTCTCCCGTAAGATCTGTACTGCACGGTGAACGTGGAATCGAGTGTAGGGCGAGGGCGAGTGATAGGTGCGGGGCGCAGTTGTGGACTTGCACTAAATGCTACTCCCCTGTCTTCATTATTCTGCGTGACGTTAAGCAATGGCTACAAACTTATAAGTTGTAGTCATTGCATTAAGTAAGACATAAGTTTAAAATATCAGGTGTCTATAAAGAAGAGCGATCATATTTATAGACGTTAAATAAACGGACTTCTTATTGTACGAAGTTCGTTTGTTCTTGCCACGTTTAATAAAAAATGTTCATGGGAAAGTCTACAAAGTAGTTCGCGAGACTAAAGTATGCCAGTTATGAAAGGAAGAAATGTAATCTATGTACAATGTGTTCCAGAACTATCCATCAATAGTTAGTTTTAGGTATTGTTTCTGGGCCAAAGGTCATTATTGACATGCCCTAAAGTCCCTGGCGGTTTCCCTATAAATTGTCATCTGAAGAACTGATTAACATACCAAATTGAAATTTTGTAGACAGAGTTTTAATGCATAAAGGACGAAAATAAAATTATTCTTTTAAACTATCCAATTCAAAATGGCGGTTGTTAAAAATGTTTAATGTTAAGGTATATATTGAAGTTGTAATAGTTTTGATGGATTTATATTTAGGCAAATATACAAAGTAAATTGAAGCTTTTTAACTTTTTTAACACACACATGTTCTATAATGAAGTGTATTAAGTTTTAGGCAACTCTTGTAACGTTGTTGAAAGTCTTCGAACGAGTTAGTGAAAAGAGATCGTTCTACGCTTCTAACGTTATATAATTATTTCTTCTCAAATCGCTGTGGTAGACGGCGGCTCATTTCAAAAGTTGATTATTTCATCATTCCCCACACATACATGACGGCCAGAAGGAGTGTGGGAACCAGCGTAAACTGTAAAAGACACAAAAACAGCAAACAGCAATACCGTTTACAAGAAAGCCATTATATGTTTGATTGTCGCGGACTTTTAACCGTAGAATTTTCTACGTTTGCTTTGTTTTTGGTTTAACTTTAAACGGCGGATTTGTCACACAGCATTTTACTTTTTCAATGACTGTTAAACCTTAATTGTGGAGGTATGGCATGTGAATCATAGCTTATGTTAGTCGAATGGCAACGCTTAATTCATCAGTAAAAGCTTTATAAAAATCGGACAAGTATTTTTTAATTAAATCGCAATAATATAAACGAATAAACTTATTATTTATACAAAAGTATGTTTTGTAGATAACTTTAGGAAGCACTATTTTTAGCATAGCTGTACAAAATACTTAAATTACAGAGAAAATAGCATAATATAAGTTATAATAGTTTATGTCTTTGCTAAATTAAGTTAACTTTGTTGGCTACTTACATCGTCTTATCTAAGCGTCTTATTGTTAGCAGCTCAGCGCTAGACAATACTAACTGGCGTACAATAGGCTAACAACAACACATACTCTTCTTGCATTAGTCCCAGGCCACAAGTGATAAGTTATCAACAGTGTTTGTACTAAGTTAATAACGTTCAAGTATCACTTAGTGATTGTCTTCAAGTGGCACTCGTCCTGTTTAACTGTGATTCAATACCTATGACAAATCAGTTAATAAAAGATCAGCACTTCTAATTAAGTGAGACAACTTATTTTGTTCATTGTTATGAAATGTTGTGTAAGTTTCTTAAATAACATTCTGGTAAAGTGAATCAAATTTTGTAAACAGTCAATAAACGCTTTCACTAAAATGCGGTATG
Organism: Philaenus spumarius; assembly: GCA_018207615.1. Lineage (NCBI taxonomy): Eukaryota > Metazoa > Arthropoda > Insecta > Hemiptera > Aphrophoridae > Philaenus > Philaenus spumarius. The sequence continues at coordinate 58,642 of JAGFPH010007772.1, read as the reverse complement.
CCCGCTTGCCCGGGAGAAAATTGTGTTATATAGACCAGGATTCGCCTTCTCAAGAAACACTGACTACTTAATATTTCTTCATTTCAAATTTTTAATACGTAAAATTTATATAAAATAAGATTTAACAGAAATTTATATTTTAACTTCCGCCTAGTACTTTCCTTGAGTGTCATTGTATATATCTTTCTAATCTATATTTTTAGTATTTTGACCAAAGCCTACAATGTAGAAAGTATATTACAAAAAAAAATTACTTTTCTAGTTCAATCGGTTGTGAAACGACTTTTCCAAGCGTGTTGACCGAGTGGCTAAAGAAATTAAACCCAGTGCTGCAGTGGGACCTCGTAGGATCGAACCTACTTACTGGCTATCGATTTACAAAAGCGCCGACGACTACAAAATAATTTCCCTACCACCCTCACTGTTCCGAGTTCCATATTCCGTTCCAATTTAGAATTGACTAACTTAGTGCCTAAAGGAAGATTCGCACTGTGCATGCGCTACATAGCCTACTGTGACTTAAGTCTGTAAGTTAGAACTTCAGGCTATTTTTTTATTATTGCATTTCTATTATACAAAACAACTTAATTAATGATTGATTTTATCAACTTATTGATGTTTACAATCAAAAAAGACAATAACTTTGACAAAATGGTTGATTGTAAACACTCCTTTCAAAAAAGAAACAAGGAATAGGTAGATGTGGAACGTGTGGTTTTGGAACGGTGAGGGTAGTAGGTAAATCATTTCGAACCGTAGAAGTTTGTTAATTTACCTGCACCATAGAATACGCTGATCGCTGATCTGTCTCCGTTAGTCCACTAGTTTAAAGTAAGGACGTTTAGAAAAAAGAAACAATTGGGTGTACACGGACATTAAATTCTTGGGCATTAAATATGGCTTAAGAGGAACATTACTACCAAATTGCGAGTTTCCAGCTATACAATTATTAATATAAGTAGCCTAATGAATTTCCGGATTTTTCAAACAAATTTCCATCACTTTGAAAAACTCTTTGTTCTTAACCTACAATACAAAAGGCACATAATTCCAAATTTCGTGTTTTTAACCCTCGGGAAAGAACCGCTAGGACATTATTTTTTGTCTTGTGGCCAACCTGGCTGTCAGATTGGTTTGGCGCTCCATGTACCCCCCCCCCCCCCACCACCTTACCGTCAGCCCTTGCCACTCGCTCTATCATCACTTGCCCACCTTCCGTAGTACTAGCTGTTTCAGTGACTGTGCGGTGCTTTCGACCGCAGCGCGACGAACTTTGTAACTTTCTTGCGGTGCTTTACACCGCGCATGGCTATTGGCGTTTATGTTTTTTTACAGCTTTGGCTTTAGTAAATTGCATACATAATGGACAAAAGACATACTTGTAGAAAGGCTTCGTAAAATGCTACACAGTGGAAAAGGAAGAAAGTAAGAACGAACAGCTTGAAAGGACTCAGGGAAAAGTTACCAAAACGCTGTTTGAAGAGATCGACAACCACCGGATCGAGGAGCCTGAGGAATATTTTTCTGAAGACGATGAGGATGACAGTGTTGGAGTTAGTGAACACGAAAGCGGAAGTGAGGAGTCCACGAGTGTTTTGGACAAACAAGTTCTTAGTAATGCAATCTGTGGCTTAACAAGTTTCTTTGTTAAAGTTCACTGGAAAATACAACGAAACAAAATGGAACATGCACAAGACTCATTACCGTAGACGAACCCGAAACCACAACATTATAATTGTTACTCATTTTCCGGACCCATTACGTGACGCTAAGCCGTTTTCAAACCCTCTTGAAACATGTCAGCTTTATTTTCCTGATAATAGGCCTACGTTGGACAAAATACTTGAATTCACCAATCAGTGCAGTTAATGTCAAAAAGGAGGGAAAGTTTTATAAGACCTCGTGACGCAGCTGAAACCAACAGGACAGAAGTAAAAGCAGTAATAGGCCTTTTGTACCTGCCCGGAGTATTGAAGGCATCTAGAAGTATTTGTCGAGAAGTGCAAATAGTACTACTCTCTGAGCGAATACGTGACGGTTGACGAAGTGCTTGGTAGAAGATGCTAGTTTTGTCAATACATCGCAAGCTAGCAAGGCTTGAAGGTATGTGCCATTTGTGATGCAAGAACTTTTTATACCGGAAACTTGGAAGTATAACACAGGAAAACAACCGGGGAGCCTGTGCAAAATTAGAGTAAATATGTAGTCGAAAGACTTGTACAATCTTCCTCAAGCACGGTATGAAATGTGTCCATGTATAACTGGTACACTCCATACCTTTTACAAATAATCTTTTTCTCAACTATAACTTAACAATGGTCGGGACGAAAAGAAAGAACAAGAGGGAAATACCTCCAATTTTCGTCTAAACTAAAGAAAGAACGGTAAATTCCAGTATGTTTGGGTTTTTGCAATGTCTCCACTTTACTTTATTATGCACCAAAGAAAAACAAGGTCGTTTTAATCTTTTCCACTGTGCATGACGACGATGCAATAGACGAAACTAGTTGTGAAGCAAACAAACCAGAAGTTTTGACTTTCTTCAACCTAACAAAGGGTGGTGTTGTTGTCGTAGAAAAGTTGAAAGGTTCCTATTGCGTGTCCCGGATTTCCCGCAGGTGGACTCTGACTTTGTTCTACAGCATCCTAAATATCGGAGGTATCAACAGCTTCATCATTCTCCAAAACAAAGTTGATAACAAACGTCGGACATTTTTGAAAACGCTGTCACGAAGCCTGTACCAAGATCATCTCCGATGTCGACAGACCAAAGAAACCATCCCAAAGAGCATAAAATTTAGACTTGACAAGCTCATAGGACCAAAGAGAAGGAAAGGAGGCCGAAAGATCCAAACACAGGGAGATGTTACTAGTGTGACAGGAAGAAAAAACATTGTGTGCTTCATGTTTGGCACCAGTATGTAAAGAGCATAGCCTACAGTTTCTTCATGTCAGGAATGCTGTCTGGGCCGAGGGACAGACGCTGGAGCAACCGATGACTATAGAACGGATGCCCACACGATAAAATCCCCTGCGTGGATTTGAACCGGGTATTTTTATGGTATTTTATATTTTAATCGATTTTGGGGGAACCAAGCGAGACTATAAATCAAAGTAAATGTTTCAAGATATTGGTTTATAGCTCTAGATAAATAAGTAAATAGACACAATAAATAACTGTAACAATTAATGGTTACAACGTTATTGTAATACCTTACTTTTGTAGTTAGTTATTTACTTTATTTAATTAGGCCTACTTATGTTAAGTTTTTATCTGTTTACATCTTGTTGTAAAGTAGGCTATCACTTTGTTTGTCAACCATATTATTTTTTAGTGCTGTCATAAAAATAAATTTCGACTACTAAACATTTGAGTGTTTAACTAAAATGGTTACAAAGATAGAGAAATGGCTTTTCCGTGCTGATTTCTACTTTACCGACATTATACCAGAAAATGTATTGCTTACGACTTAACTATAATATAAATAGCGTATCTTCCTAACCAAGGCCTAAGGACGGGATGTAAACTTGCGAAACGAGTTTGTCGGCTGCGAGCGAATTGAAGCAGTCCATAATCTAAGGCCGCAAAGCGAGTTTTTCTGCTAGGAGCGGAACGAAACAATACATGAGAAGAGGTTGGAGGCTGAGGAATAAACAAATTCTACTAATACATTTCGTACACGCAAGCAGCTATTCAGCGCCTTCATGAGTAGACCAATTTTACAAATAGTTGGTTAAAGCCTGAAACATATATATGTAAATTTAATTTCCTAAATTCTCTCAACTTACGTCAGCAGTTTAATCGATTCTGCTTGGTCGATTTATTTGTATGTCAGTCTGTCAATAATGGTCGATTTTGTCCATAAAGGATAAATGACTCACAGTAAAATTTACTATTGTTACAAAACATGGTAACCCATGTTTTCAATAATCAGAGCTCAAAAAAACATTGTATTTCTACTAAACAAATATTTTTATATTAATTTTTTATTTTATTTAAAATTTGGTACCCCACAGATAAATATTTTTGGAGACTGTTTTGTGGAATATCGTTTGAAAGGGAGTTTAAAGATATCAAAACTATTTTTCTTTAGAATTTTGTAATTTGGAATTTTTGAGGTAGTCGTGAAAACAGTGCTCAAAATGTATTTTTTAAAAGTATTGGAGCTAAAAATTTTGGAACAAACCAATGGTGTTAGAGGTACTCATATACTTGATAGAAAAATTAAATGTTTCCAAACTTTAATGGTGATGAAAATACGTCATTAATTATGCGATGTACAGCAATACAATGCAACCACCTCCTTCACTGTTCCCTAATGTATTTATAAGCTGTCATTTTGTTTCCCTCGGTCCCTTCCATCAATGTATAATTTATTAAACCAATTGTTATATAGAGTATATGCCGTGTTTTTGGCTTGTTATTAAAATCATTTTGGTAATATTTTCTGGCTGACTGGCAGTAAGAAGCGATTGGTACGTGAGTTTAACTCTCACTTATCAGTTTTATGTGTATCTCTAGTCAGCATGGTGGACTGAGCTCTTTCATTGGTATGTAGAAAATCATGTTTAACTAGAATGAGAGTTTAAATTTTGTTGCCTAGTAAATCTCAATGGCGTTCATTTAGCGTCCGTCCTAGAACAACACGCATGCTTACTTCCAAATACTTCTGCGGAGTGAAATGTGTTTTTGTGTGTGTCTTATATGTGTGACTAGCTGGCCCGATCCGGCTTTGCACGGATAGACAAATCAAAGTTAAATGTATATTAACCAAACAAATATATCAATAAATATATTATACTATGTATTCCTTATGAATATTTTTAGTAACTTTGACGTAGCCAAACCCCCCCCCCCCCCTAAAATTTCGTTTTTTTAAAACCCTTTCTTAGCCAGCACCTATGGCCCTAGAGGAAGCTACATACAAGATTTCATTCCAATCCGTTTGGTAGTTTTGGAGAAATCGTGATTTAGTAACTTTGACCCCCCTAAATCCCCCCTAACATTTCGAATTTTCAGAAAACCTTTCTTAGCGAGCACCTATGGCCCTAGAGGAAGCTGCATACCAAATTTCATTCCAATCCGTTTGGTAGTTTTGGAGAAATCGTGATTTAGTAACTTTGACCCCCAAAATCCTCCCTAAAATTTTGAATTTTTTTAAACCTTGTCTTAGCGAGCACCTATTGCTCTGGAGGAAGCTGCATACCAAATTTCGTTCCAATTGGTTTGGTAATTTTGGAGAAATCGTGATTTAGTAACTTTGACCTCCCAAATCTTTCCAAAATTTCGAATTTTATGAAAACCTTTCTTAGCGACCACCTATGGCCCTAGAGGAAGCTACATACATATTTCGTTCTAATCCGTTTAGTAGTTTTTGAGATTTCGTGATGAGTCAGTGAGTGAGTGGATTTGGCTTATATATATATAGATTCGTCTTAACACTCTGATAAAGGTCGAATGACCGACATAACTTGCGTCTAATCTTCAACAAAAATTTAAACTAAAAATTGTTGATAGAAATAAGTTTAAAGTATGGGAATAGCTTTTAATAGAAATAGTACTTAGAATAGCTTACACGCCAATTTAGAGGTGCTAGAGTCCAAATTAATTATGTGGATGTTCAAACTTGTCTAGTATCACTAATACCGACTTATTGCACAAAATAGTGTAATTATTAAAAAAAAAATAGTAGGTATTGTGGCTTTGCAGATTTGATAAATGAATGAAAGGAATATCTGGTAAATATAGAACCTTACCATTCAGATTTCCCTGGCCCAAAAACGCATAGGGAATTTAATTCAAGGCGATTTATGTTTCCCACATAGACCTATGTACTAGATCAGATATGCATCAGTAAGCTCTAAAAACCTCATTTTCACCCTTTTGTTACTCATACCTATTGAAAAAGCGGGAAGCAGGTTTTGAGGTGCATTTTACTATCTCACTTACACCTGGCGCGGAGGATTGATGAGTAACAGACGGATGAAAATTTTCAGCCAGTGCTGCCTAACGGCTGCCATGGTAAGCTCGATTTGGCGGCAACCAACCAGGCTGACTATTCTCCATAAGGGTCACGCTTCTTATAAGTTCTATACTCATTGGTAGCAATGATTTATTAATTGGCTCCATGTAAGTAGTAACTAGAAAAAATCAAATATTCCATTCAATATATTTTACTACTATGTTATCTACCTTTTGCCATTTAGCAATAGCCAACCAATAAAACAGCACATTTTGCATTCGAGATATCTGTTACAATTCGAAATATTTGTCAGAATATGTTTATATCTATTTTAGACCAGCAGCAGACAGGATGGTACTGAGGAGATGAGTGATCGGCGAGTGCTGGAGCGGAAAGGGGGCTGGTTTAAGCCCCACCCATCCCGGGGACGTCGGTTCGCACAGAAGTTTAACCCCTCGATGGTATGGAATATAGTGATGGAAACTCAATGCGTTTACTTGTATATGTAGCATTTATGAAATAAGTGTATCAAATTTCAGGTTTCAGGAAAGTAAATATTTCAAGGAAAGTAAATAAATAAATATTTATTGTTTTAGGAGTTGTAATTCCTGTTAAACATAAGTAATCAAAATAACAGGCCATTAATTTTTGAATTGGCATCAATGTTACCAGGTCATGTATTACATAAGAAACTTATTTGCAAAAAGGAGTTCTTGAATATAATGGGAATTAAAGATGTATAGTTTTAGGACAGTTACCTCATTTCAACCCCTGAAATGTAAGTAATCAAAATATGTTTTATTGTGTTTGTTCCCTCTTGTGCTAGTCAATCCCTATACCATGATTTGTAACACGTTCTGTTCATGCATAGCAAACGCACACACAATTGTATCATACATACTGTCCGCGAGGCACGAGATGGTCCCTGACTCCTTGCCTAGATTTAGTTTGAAGGCGCTTGTAGCTATGTGCCACGACCTAGTACAGAGCCGCCGTGAATGTCCGCAGCATCGTTATTCGACAAATGCCATTTAAAATCGAACGTGGCAAGGTGGTACAAAACAGGAATTCTGCAGTGTTTTTTTTAAATATATATAAAAAATAACATTATTAGTAGCAATTATTGGAAATATGTATGCAATTACTGCTGTGAAAGAACAAAATATATACTGTATACTGCTCGTTTACTTAATTATTATACTAATTGGATTTTAATAGATTAACAGAATAACAGCTTAAAATTTATTATAATTCCGATTAGTAGTGTTGAAATAATATTAATAATATGTTTTTAAAAAACACGGTAAGAGTTTGGCATAGTATAATATTTTTGGATTTATAATTTTAAAAACGACAGAAGATTAAATTATTAATGAACAGTGTAATTATATTCCTTACAAATAACAATAAATGAAAACATCAAGTAATAAAATTTATAATAAATATGATTCTGAATTAACTTTAATTGATATAACTCATTTATTATACAACAAATGTATAAACTTATAAACTTCCTGCATAAACTTACATTCG
>JAGFPH010007772.1:24424-51136 GCA_018207615.1 Philaenus spumarius | reverse complement strand
TATTGTTTGTGCTGATTTTGTTGAGAATTTAGTCAATAAAATTAATTTGAAAAAAAATCGGCAGTTTTAATTACTAAAATCCATTTTAACATAAGCCTACATGATCAATATCAATACTAAACTATATGACGTTCTATTTTCCGCTATCGCGTCAGTCCTTTGCGCCTGCTAAAAACGCGATACCGCGTGAGGACATGGCTGTTTACAGGCAGCTCCAGGGACCATCTCGTGCCTCGCCGACAGTACTTACTCACCTTAGTCACCTACACACAAACAGCCTCTTCTCATATAAATATTTAGATTTATGTTGATTTTTCCGCCGATACATTGATTGTGATATTTTCAGGGCCGGATTTAGCATTTTGGCACCCCTAGGCCCAATAATTTTCCCGCCCCCTAGTCTGGTTAAAGTTACTTCCCCAAAAACCTTTATTAAAAAATTATATCAGGCCAATATGTTAATTGTTTAAACACCACTCCACGGTGCAATTTTAACAATTCTCCCGTGTTTGAGATCAATGTTGTAACGAAGTTGATGCATAACGTTGGAAAATAGTTTAACTTTACCAACAATTATTTGTTCCGATGAACTTCAAAATCAGAATGATTTTTTTGTAATCAATTAAAAGAATATGTTAAGTTATGGCTATTTAGTTTTATTTCTAGATATTTTTCTCTCGGCCATGCGCCCCCTGGGAGCTTGCGCCCATAGGCCCGGGCCTACCGGGCCTATTGGGAAATCCGGCCTTGGATATTTTGAATTGAGAAGTGTAATTCCTAAGAAATTTAAAATAAAGCTGTTGGTAGAATTTCTCTTACTGATCAATTTTGTGATGAGAAAGGTTGATTTTATTGTTGCTTGAAATACTAAACTTACATTGTGTTTATAATATGACATTTGAAAGCGAATAGGGCTATAGAATTACATATGGAATTTGTAACATATTTATTGAACATTGTCAATAGCAGAAACCCTGAACCTTCAGGTAGTGAACATTTTCCTTGCTGAGAAGGGTTTATATTTATATATATATATATATATATATTTTTTAATAAGAGATAGCAATAGTTATGGTTTCAATTAAAATATTTAACTAAGATTTTTAATTAATATATTTCCAGAAAAAAATGAAAAAATATTAACTTTGATATGCTCCTTTATACCTCCTTAGTGAAGAATTACTGATTATATGTAACACCAATTATTGACTAGATTTATACAGTATACTGTTCACTGATTTTTAAATAGCAATTGTTCTGTAAAATTTTTTTTTTTTTTTTCATTAAAAGTGTTTGTACAATAATCTGTACATTTACCTTCTAATGTGCACTCATGCTGCCACCTGTTGTTGATTATTCAAACTACTACAGCATTTATTTGAATGGCTCTGCAAATAAGACTTATGGGATTAGCTGTAGTACGGTAGCCAGTAAATTTATTATATTATAAATAATGTTAATAATATTCACTTATTTTTAATTGTTTTAGTCATAAAATAAAGTTTAAGGTTCTTAAATATATTTGTTTTAAATCCATTCAGCAGTTGTAAGTAATTATTATGATGGTTTGAAAAATCAATGTACAGTATACTGTACAATCCCTGGTTATTATGCCTACCAATTATCTAATATAGGTAGCACTGTTATAAGGAACATCACACATTTCTACTCCATTTCAGCTTGCTGTTATCCGAGGAAATAGTTAAGGGGAGCGCGTAACTCCTATACTGCCAATGTTAAATTAAGCAGTTTTAGGTACATTTTTGTCAAAAAGTGTAAGAGCTACATATATGAAAATTTAACACAACATTATTTACACCTTTTTAAGCAAACATATGCTCTTTGCATCTTCCAGGTCTATTTGCCTTTTTATGAAGTCATGTTTAAAGTAATTAAAAGAATTCGTTTATAAACAAGGGGCGAGATAGGCAATATTGTTACTTTGTAAAGCAACTAAGAGGGGTATTTTTCAGTTTTATTCTGTACTAAGCCTTAGTAGCCCAGAGGTAACGTTGGGTCTTCCTGATCAGAAGATCCTGGGTTCGATTCTCGCGAGACCAGGTAGCTTTTCATATCTGTGGTTTGAGGGTAGGAGGGCGGAAGTAAAGCAAACGGTGGTTGGCTCGCTTCCAAGCTGACGGGATATGACTAGTTACCTGGTCTAAAGGCTTGAGATGTTTTGTATAATTTTACTGTAGTATATATATATATATATTTTTTTTTTTTAAACCATGCTACGACATAATGGGGAACACTACTTTCATTAGGTGTGAAACGGAAGGAACTATTCATTCATAGTATATTGATGTAAAATATTAACAAAAATAATAATTTTTGAATTTTTTATGCAGTTTAGAAATAAATATGTGAAATAACATTGAAAAATTTCAAATTTTTACGCGGTGCTCAAATATTTTCAAAAAGGAATGTTATTATGTAATGTTTTATATGTCAAATTACTCAAATAAGAAGTAGAAAAATAACACGACAATCTTTGAACAAAATAAAATACAAATTGTATAAGAAAATAAAAACAACAGACAACTCCGTGCCTTGATAGTTTGTTTAATTTTTTCAAGGGCTTGTGGGTAAGTTACAATGATGAAAGTTATAAATAGATATTTTATGGTAACAAATAATTATCTTCAATTGTGTTCTGGTTTTATTTCTACCTTATTGTTTCAGATACACAAATTGACAAGATTTGTACAGTATACTGTAAATTTTGTATTTTTTGAAGTTTTTAATGAAATGGATAAAAAATATTACACACAATATAAACACATAATAAACAAAGAAAGTGTATTAAAAACATTTTTTTCAAGTTTTTTCATATAATACTACACAAGGATAGTCAGGTTTTGTGTACAGTATACTATTATACTGTACAAATTCACTGAGGAGGTAAACTAATCACATTCGGGGGTGGTTACTAAATGTTTTCTTATAGTTGGTTTCTCATGATTATTTGTTTGTATTTTCGCTATTTGACAAAAAAAAAACAACTTCAGGTAAAGGTTTATGTAAAAAAATTGTCATAAAGCCTATACATATGTTACAGGAGTGGTAGTTTGTAAATAATGCTATCTAACCCTTCCACAATATTTTAGTAATATGTTTATCCTCTTATGCCTAATATAAGTTTTGTAAAGAACTTAATTCATTTATTTTATAATGGTTATAAAGTTTATATTCAGTACAGGTTTTTGTAATAAAAGCACAATAAAATGGTGTAGAATTAAATAAATAAAATTAACTCAGTAAAGTTAATTTATTATAAAATAGCTTTCATTCTAGAAACTATCTGGAGATAATATTAAGTAGTTCAAAGGATAAATTGTATGGTATTAAAAAAATAGGTTTTTTAAAAACTGATATATAATAATATAAGCAACTCGCATAACTCTCAATATGCAGCAATAATTTTAATTGTGTTAAAGTAAACACAAAACTTTTTTGTAGTTGTTATGTAATGACTATAACCATTAAAAAACTCATATAGTGTTAGCAGGAGCATTGCCATGACTGTCACTCCCTCCTTTCTTGCAACATCCACAGAACCGTTAAAATAAAACTGCACTTGTTGAACATCTTTTTTATTTACAAAACTTGAATTGTTATTCACAAAAGGTTTTAGAAGTAGTTTTATACTTTATTTATTTTGATTAAAATAAATATTAAGACATTTTAATAATTATATTGATTAAATTAAAATTATAAAATGTTTGTTTAAAATATCGATATCAAGAATATCCAATATTGAATATGTGTTTTGTTTTACACCCAAATCAGTAAATTTTTTAAACTTTGGATAAGACAGTATCTTTTACAATACAGTAGTGTTTTATACAACTGACTAAATGTATACTGTAAGCCTCCATGCCCTATATCTTTTTATAGAATATTTTTTAATTTAACTAAACTTATATGTTGTTCAACTAAAATTAACGGTTTAAAATAAACTGTATTGATATCAAACCTAAATATATAATCAATGGTGCTGTAGTTAGTGGTAGATTTCAAATTTAATCATTCAGACTACGTCTTACTTTCACTTCAAATTGTTTTAAAAATGTTTTGCTCGGCAAACCTTGAAATGATATTACCAAAATCAATATTTTTAGCTACAGAATTTCCAGAGGAAGGGGAAGGATAGCTAAACTACAACGCCTTGCTTGGCTTATGGTGGATCTTAGGTAACTCTTTATAAAATGTAAAATACCTTTATATATGTATATATATATATATATAATGTAGAATACCTTTTTTTAAATATATACAATGTAAAATACCTTTTTTGTGCGTTTCTGCTCACAGTCCAGTATCTTTTTTCCTTAGTCGGTGATAATCTTTTCGAATATTTTATTCAGGCGTTGTCGAACCGATTTTTAATTTGCATGTATAAATTACAAGATAAAAACCTTACACAACACATAAACACATGTTACAAAACATGAAACATAAAGTACAACATTTAGGAAGCATCACACTGTTACTAATTCTTTAAAATAATTTGAATCATGTACGTTTTTACTCGTTCTCGGTATTGACCAGATATTGAACGAGTAAACACATGAGTGATTCAAATTATTTGAAAGAATCAGTAACAGTGTGATTCGTGTTAAGTTTATGTGTTGTGTAATGTTTTTATTTCGAATTTGATGTGCATTTATAAATGGAAAATAAAAATCAGTTCAACAATGCCTGAATAAAATAGGCAAAACGATCTTCTGCTGGACTGTGAGCAGAAACACACAAAAAAGGTACTATTTAACATTATATAATTACTAATCCATAAGGCAAAAACAAAACAATATGAACTCTTTATAAGTTTGTGTTTTAAAAACTTCTCTCACAAGTAACTACAAACACACAGTGCATAACTGTGTGGCCCTCCCACTAATCAGCTTTATTGTTTTCACTCATAACAGTCATATACAGTACCCTCAATCTTGGAGTGCGTCTGAGAGGAGTAGGTAAAACTATAAGAAAGTGAGACGGAGTCCGTTACGGAATTGTAACTCTCTTCGTTAAATGTAATTTGTGAACCTAGTTTTTGTAGAATTGGTTGTACCACCAAGGCAGGTTGGGAGAGAAATAGAAGGGATAACACACCCTTCAGGCCAGACACATTCCTAGTCTGAGGATACTGTACCTACTGTGATCTGTATCACAGTAAACCTACAAAACACATTTCACTCCATCGAGGTCGTAATAATTCAAATAAGCGGAAGGTCCAAGTACTATTCCGGCAATTGGTATGTATTTTTTGGATAAGTAAGAACATTTCTTTTCAAAAGTCTGTATATTTTTTCGTGGTTACAAATGTAAATGAAAATTCTTAACCTACAATCTCAGTTACAATATTCTTTACACTAAACAAGAATATAATACTTTGGACGTTATACTTCTTGAGAAACACCTCCAACAGAGCGTATTCTCAGCGACCCTAATACTGTCGCCATCGATACTTTCGACTCTGCTTGGAACTTGATACGCTTATTTCTTGTACCAAAAATGAATCCATTTTCTGAAAATTTTCCTGGGATATTAAAAGCATCAAGCCAGACGAAAGCAGCTGGTGCATCAGTCGTTAGGGTTAGAGTGAAATTTATTTGATCAGTTGTCTGGATACCAGTTACCTGGAACAATAAAAAAAAGACAATTGAAAACAAAGTTCTCTAACATATTCAAATATAGAATTGTTTTAGAGTAACTCCAGAATCTGAAAAATCAAAACAATATACTGTAGTCTACAGAGTAATTGGTATAAGTTAATATTAATGAAGCAGAGTAGCGCTTATCCATACACTCCAACACAGTTGAGTTGGATTGAACATAATGACACTCCTCTCCGTTTTCATTAGTCAAACTGGAATAAAGTAAAGAAACATTTTTGACATTGTGTTGGAACAGTTTATTTACTCTCTAACCCTTTTAATTAAGATGATTCGAATTTAAATTTCTGGCTTATTATAACGGCTGTCACTGATTATTAAGACTCTATGCCACAAAAGGAACAATCATAACCGTTAAATTGTCACATATTTACCTACCTGTCTGTAACAATTGATTACTTCTGGATAAAGTTATCACAGTGAAATTTTACATTGTTATAAAACTTGCTAAACCTCATATATACCAACAATCACAGCTTAAATAATATTGTTCTAAGCATTTTGGGAAAGCCAGAGGTTCTTGCCTAAAAATTATTATTTTATTATACTATTGAGTTGGAATATCATTTTAGAGGGCTTTGTTTGAGGAAATATCCCAACTTAAAACAAATTTTTGATATTTTTGAAAATGTTGCTCAAACATTAACTCTGACCTCTCTACTTCCGGATCTGCGACTAAAATTTTTGAAAGAATCAAATGTTTGGCGTTAGAGGTACCCATATACTTTGTAGAAAAACTGAAGGAAGCTAAAATAAAATAATCTTTTATCTCATACTTCGATTAGGCTGATGTGCACTGTATGTGGGCAGACTGTCCAAAAGAATTTTGCAAACTGTTTGCAATGTAAATCTGGAATGACCACTAGAGTGTGGTTTGGATAACCACTTGGAGAAATCGTTTAATGCTACTGCAACGACCCAGTTAGATATTTAAATTTTCTCCATCATAAGTTGTGAAGTTGGTGTTCACTAGGGAATTTTACAATTTGTTTTGTTTTCAAACTACAGTACTATAAAGTGCCAATTCAGTAATGAAACAGCAGATTTTCATAGTAATATAAATGATATTCATTATAGTACATACATATTATTATATAAAAATCATTGAAGGAGACAAACAAACCAATAAAAAATAACTATACCTAATCTATGAAATAGATTTTGAATGAAACTGTGATAAAAACTTTTCGTTAATTTTTAGGTGTGTGCTCTTAAGGGGGGATCCTATAAGAGCAATGTTAAATTTAAATCCATTTATTTCTTTTATTTTATATCATAAAATAGTTTGCAAGGTCTCATTTTAACCGAAATCACAATATGCATCCGCTTTACATTTCTCATTTTTTTAAATCCCATTCATTTGTCACGAATTCACATTGTTTAAGTACCAAGTTTGTACTTTTTTCCTTACACAGTAAAAAATGAATAATTAAAAGTGAATCGCAAACCAGATCTGCAATTTCATAAAGAATTCAGTTTTGTTTTCAGCACGCAATTACAAAAAATGGATTTATAAAATTGTTTTGAACGAGGAAATGTCAAAGCGCTCAGCTGAAAGAAATTCCACTGTTTAATAGGGTGAACTGCTGGAGTCGCTAGTTGTTTTCTCTTTTACTGGAGCAGAGCCTTAAGGAAAAAACAGAAGTCTTGTAGGATCTCTCTTTGACTGTCTGTCTGTCACAGCGGATTTTCTCCAATAGGGATAAAGATATCTCAGTGAAATTTGACATAGCCTACCTATTAATTCACATATTTCAAACAATCAGAACTCGTAGAGTATTTTACTAATTATAATTACACTTTCTACTAATATTTCATGATACTGTTGTGAAAGGGCTTTATTTAAAAACATCAAACAATTTTTTTAGAATTTTGTGATAAGTTTTTTTTAAAATATTTCCTATAATGTTGCTCAAATTCAATTCCTTCCATGTATGTTATAAAGTGCTGCAGTTCTCAACTTGATAGAGCCAGTTAAGTTAGAGATACACAAAAAGTACATCAAATCCAAACTTTTGTAAAAAAGTGTTAGACTTTATGACAGTGTTATGCAATAATACAGTGTTTGGGAGCCATCAACTTTTACTAATTACTACCACCAATGTTTTTCTGCCTTAGTTATTGTTCATACATCCACATTGAAAAGTGTTTTTGTATTAGGACTTCAAGGCATCTAGTCTGTCCCTTCTAATACAATACACAGATCTCTAATGTAGGAGTTCTGTTGAAAAAATGTATTTTACATTATTGTCTAATTTAATTTGGCAAATTTTGTAACATACAAATGAATTAAAACTCATCATATAGTTGGAGAGATTCTATGTGGGCTGTGAGATGTACAGCCCAGAAGAAGGGGAAGTTAGTACAAAGCGGTAGTGCAAGACTTACTGTGTATCCATTAACCACGGGCCACACCGAATATTCTGAACTACACACCGTACCTTATGGTCGACAGTTGCCATGTTACTATGTTGCAACTGACACTGTCATAAAATCCAAGGTCAAGAAAAAAATTTTTCTCTCTGAACGTTTCGGTAAAAGAATCATTACTTTATTTATTTAGAATGTAAGTTATGTTCAAACCCTTTCGATAACTATGTAGTACAAACATAGATAAGTTTTAGCGGGCATAAGGTCCTTATTTTCACTTAATCTGCTTAAACATTTTATTTAGGATCAAAAATATTGAAACACTGTAAACAGTTTCAATAAACTGGCCTTCTAAAACTGTATAATGTCCAGTAAAATCTATTTTCATTGTCTTTTCTTACCTCTATGGTTGAATTTTTTAATCCTTTCACATTTTTCAATGCATCAGGTAGTAGAAAGTTGGTTGGTCCAAGCTGAACTTTGTGTGTGTTGAAGACAGAGAACGTTAAATAGCAAATTTTTGTACATGAACTTTTCCTCCCACATCTGTATGTTTTTGAAAGAAAAGTTTGTATGTCACCCAAATATATGTCACTTACACTCAGTGCTGTCTGAAACAATAATATAATGATTGATTAAAATTATATATGAATGGCCTATATATACAATTCTATGATGGATTACTTTAAATTAAACTACAGGCCTAAATGCTTACAATTTTATAATAATAAGAAGATTGATAATTTAAATATTTTATTTTAGACTAAAACATATTAATTATTTCATAAATTAATAAGCTTAGTTTTTTCATAATTGAAAAGGTAAGTTTACAGTAATGAGTATTTTTAGCACATACACTAAATTCTCACAAATCTTAAAAGTCACATTTGAAAGAAAATTGAAATGTTTATTTGCAAAAAAAAAGTTGGCCTAGCTATGTAAGTGGAGTGAACTATGTAACTGTTTTTGTAGAAGATAATCATAAAATTATTTGTCTACATAAAACCCTCATAGTGGCAGACTGCAGTCTCTCGGGGGCAAATCCAACCCGCTCGAACCTTAGCGAAAATTTCCATATATTTGCATAATCGATAATTTAATCCACTTAAAATCATCCAATCGTAATAAAACTGGTACCGTTGGAAAGGTAATGAATTAAACTATAATTTTTGTATTTACAACTTTTCTTAAAACGTATATTTACATACGTAATAACAGTGTTTCAAAAGTTTAGTACGCAAATCAGCTGTGATTCACGCGTCAATGAACCCCGTATACTGTCAAGACTTTGTCTCATGTTCAACGGTCTACAACTCCTCACAGAAGTCATTTATGAAGAAGATTTAATTCAGCATTGAATTCAGCAGACGATTCTCTTTAAAATGGTGTCTTCAAATCACATGTTACTTTAAAAGCAGCTGTTCTGCAGGATTTACGGTGAAAGCTTGTAATTGGTTATAGATTTGGCCAATATGCAAGCCTGTTTAGAATCGATTCTTACAGTCTTATTCGATATATCCCTAAAATGTACAATATATGGTTTTAAAAAGAAAACTTCACAGTTTTTATCTATGTCCAATTCAATACATTTAGATTTCATAGGTTGGTACCAATGAACTTCTCAAGCTTAGAACTCTCACAACTCGTAGTTTGATGTCAGTTGTAACATTTGTTTTGTGTTATTTTATGGTTATTACAGTTTATAAAATACTGTTATATTGTGTTTTAGTTATAAATAAATAAGTGTAGATTGTGATTGAGTGAAATTAGGCTTATAACGTGTTTTAATAAAACGGTAAGTGAAAAAATAAGGTTTTAGGTTATTTGCCGATTTCATATTTTTGATTTTTCATTACAAAATGTAAAGTTATTTGAAACTGAGTAGAATGCTATTCGATTCTACAATTCATTCTCGAATTTTTGGTACAAAAAAACCATTGAAGTAAAAAATGTATAGGCCTAGTCACTTTGAAATTAGTCATGATTTGCTGGTTATATATTAAAAACGTTCAAAGTGTTATTTTGAAATATATTATATTGTGAAATTAAAATATATATATTACATATTTCTATTTAGAACTAAATTATAAAACTTTTGTGTATTTTGAAAAAAATTACAAAAATGTTTTACTATTTTTTATGTAGGCATAAAGTTGTTTTTTTCCTTCCGTTTCCGAAAATTTTTTGCTTTCTAAGCTAATAACTTTTACAATTTCAAAAGAAACTAATTTTTAGTGGCATATTTGAATTATATGATGTTTCTTCTACAAAAAAGCTACAGTACACTTTTGGATTGGCGTTCATTTACTATTTTTGGCGAATTTTTAAAAATATGCTTGCAAAACGTTATAAACGGGCTTTTCAATTTTAGCTTTAACAATGCCACATCTAGGGAAATACTCTAAATGGGTTTTTTTGTAAAAATTTACTCACAAGTCACAATTACATAATTTTGTAAGTGACATTTGTTGAGAGTAAGATAAGCTTTTGGATATTTCTCAAGCTTTATTGTATCTAATATAATTTTGATTATTTTTGTTTTGTGACGAAGCTATTACATTCCTTTGATTTAGTGCATTAATTATTGTTCTTCTTAGGTCTGAAACTTCTATTAAAATAAGCTTCTTTCTTGATATGTGTGGCATACAAAGCTGATGATGATTTAGGTGCTTAGCTTTTACCTACACAAAAACTCTAAAACATGAGTGGAAATGAGTATTTTCTCTACTTTTACACTAATAATACCTTACCATGTTGAGGTGATATTTAATCTTACGCCGAACACCAAGAATGTCCCACCTATATACATCAACCACTAGTTCCACTGATTTATCTTCTTGTTCATCAGATACAAGGCTAACTTGAAGTTGTCCAGTTGAATTCACAACTGGTGAGACAAGAATGGGAGCAAAGAAGTTTTTGGCAAAGTAATGTAACATCTTCCACTTTCCTCCAAATTCTAAGCAACATATTAAAGGAATGTTTGAAAACAAATCATCAGATTCACATTCATCATTTTTTTAAATAGAAATTGCTATTTCATATATCAAGAAACGTCTTTAAAAAATGAAGAAATATATTTCCTTATATTATAACTGTCATAGAGGAATGATATATAAATATTGGACAGAACTAAGAGAGGGAAAAGTAGGACCATATATTTGTTTACATCAGTCTGTTTATAATATTTAAAAAAATATTAAAATGTAACCCCTGGAGAATAGTAACTACTGTATTATATCATTAAATGTGTTGGAAATATGTATCATTGTTTTGTTTAAAAATATTGTGGTAGAGGGTTTTATTACTATGAGTTCAATTACATAAGTATTCAAATTTCTAGTTGTTATATTCTAGCATTAAATAAAACTCTGGAAATAATTATTTGTACCTTAGAAATAATCCTACTTATATCCACAACAATATCTCTAAACAAAACATTAAGTTAAATGTTTTCTTATGTTATTTAGAAACTTAATGTTTATATAGGTTGACCAAATTAAAGGAACAAGAAAATGTAATCATTTGAGATGGGTAGATGGTGAAGGAAAATATAATATGAACTGAAGAAAAAAAACAATGGAGGTAGCATGAGAAAATAAAAATAATATTAAAAAGTGAAACAGATTAGTGAGTAGCTGTTTGTCTTGAAATATAGGCCTGATAAAGTAAATCCTTGAGTAGCCTAAGGAAAGAAAATTAAGTTCCAAAAGAGAAAGAGAAAATGATAGAAGATATAATCCACAGGAGCAGAATAAGGAGCAAAAAAATATTGTTAAGGTAGGAGCCAAGGTTGATTTAAACAATTGAAGTAAAGAGGATTTTAATCAGATTGTAACATTTAATTTTTTGTACAATCTTTTTTTAGAGAAACCCAAGGAAAAGGACGACAAAGACTAAAGTTAACTATATCAGAAGAGAATGAGGTGTAAGAAGTTTAATATACAAATGACAAGCCACTTACCAATAGATGACCAGGATGGAGCTTGCCACACATCATTAAGTTGCCAATAGAGTGAGCCCATGGTCATTCCTTTACCAGATTCTGATATACTGTTACGGCTGCGTCTGTAATATTCTGTTTCTAATTTCATCGACATTGCTTGGTTTATCTGAATAAGAGAGGAAGAGTTCTTGGTAATGAATACATTATATTATGGTTAAAATCACAATTTTCTCTTAAGAATAAACTTCCATTCCCTTTCATGTTTATAGTTCGTCGGCTCATTACTTAAGTAAAACAAGTACCTGGCCATTAAACTAAATAATTCAAAACACCTATATACACAAACTGAATAAATTTGACAGATTTTACAGGGATTTTTTATTACATTCAACACTTCAAAATATCCATGGATTTCACCTCTCAAACGTATTTATTTCATCCTCAAGGCATATACAACTATATAAGTCAAATTCATTTAAATAACAGGTTAAACATTTGAAATCACAACCAAAATATATAACTGCTTGTTACTGTCACTTACCACCAGCAATCCTTTAGAAGTTGTTTTCAAATTAAATTTAACCACTGCACTACATGTGTTTTGGACATTAATCATCCATCCTCAGATGCTAGAAACACTTAATTAACACTTTCAGCTCAAAAGGGCACTACCAGTGGCCACACCCGACTCTTAGACAACTTGATTATTTCCTGTGATCTTAGACCTCTCAGGTCGCATAGTCACGGAGAGTGGCCGCTCTTTTGTCGGCATGTATTTGGCTACCATTTCGACTTAATGGCATCACCAGCTCGGAATTGTTTTGTTGAATTAACTTGACAAGTTGGTAAGTAGGTTAGAGCAAACATGAATATTTTATAAATAACTCTGTTTAATGACAACTATAACTTATTTGAAATAGAAAACACGGTATTGCTTAGTATTTTAAACATTATAGAGACGTTATATTTATAATATATGAAAACCAAAGTGGGATACAATCAATAGTCATGTTTTTAAATGACAAACTACAATACAGAAAATGTTTTAAAATTGTACAAACTTACATTATAACTTAATTCATTTAAATTATCCATTTTTGTAATTTTATAATTATCAATCATTTATCACGACACTAAATTATATTATTTAGCTCAACACAGCTGTTATAAAAGGAGGGAAAGTTATCATGCATTGTTCACATAGTTCAATAGTTCCTCTACAGATTCCAGCACTTTACACAGAAAGTAATATAATTTTGTAAAAGAAATAGGTTTCCAAAGCTACGCAATGCTGTTCACTCACTGTGGCCATGGGAGTGTTCGAGGGATTTTGTATTGGGAACTCTGAGTGGCCATACGAGCTGGGAGGAACAATACTGCTAAAACAATTCCAAGCTGATACAGAAAATGACGTTGCCATACGACTCCAGAGGAACTTTTTCAAAAACGCTCTTGGAGCACAAAGGGTATAAAACATTCAACATGGATACAAACCAACAGATAATAATAAAAATTCATATAACACGCATACACAATTAATAACATTTATAGTTCACATAACATGTCTCTGCACTGACGCTACACGTTGCACTGTGTTAACAGCTGATTTCGTCAAAGTAGATAGCTGGCTTACATAGGTGGGGTTTTTTTGTCATTTAAAAGTCTATCAGGGTGCTGTAGTAGTTCATTGTATAAATGTGGTACTCCTCTATGGGGTTTATTGCCTTGTTTTGCATTTATGCAATATTTGTGTGTTTTGATCTATGTTGTTGTATGAAAGATTGCACCTTAATTATATGATTATTCATTTCTTTCAATCCTACGTTCAAGCCCAGTCAAATGTTACACAAAAAATGCGTGAACTTACATTAAATGGAGCATTAATGATTTTTTGAGAGGTGTTTCGGACCATTACTGGGACTACAAATCCAGATTTGCAACCTTAAAAAACCTGTACTCGCAGAATGGTGGTCAAAAAACTGTGATTTTTTTGAACTTTTTTCGGTTTTTGTAAAATATCTCTTAAATTATGCGTTTCTTGGGAAAATGTGTCTTGAGCTTTTTAAAAGTATATTAAATTTGCTACAAAATGAGATCAAAATCGTTTTTTTAAGTTAAATAGTTACGGAGATACGGCTTTTCAAAGATTGACCTTTTTTTCCAAAAAGTTAAAATTCTAAGTTTTTTATACGTTTATTCCTGGACCATTATTGTAAATTTTTTTAATTAATTTACAAACCTTCTGTACTTAATTAACTATACTATATTAATCCTACTAATAGGACCATTTGAAGGTTTGTAAATTAATTACAAAATAATTATATGAGCTGCGAAGAAGATTACCACATTTAAAAAATAAACTACAGCTCCCGGATAGACTTTTAAATGACAAAAATCTCTTTGATGCAAACCCCACCTTTGAGCTAATAAGCCTGCTAACAGTGCTAACTGCATTGTCGAAATCAGCTGATAACGCAGTGCACAGTTAGTAAAGCACCGGTGCAGAGACATTTCATTTGAACTGTAAATTTAATGTTATTAATTATGCTTGAGTGTTTTGTTATGCAGTACAGTTCTTTGTTGTTTTGTAATCATATTAAATGTTTTAATTAAGAGTTTTTAGCACTTGATGATAGACGATAAATATTCACACAAATTCAAACATGTGTCGTATAGTGTTTCAAATTTAACTTGAAGAAAACTTCAAAATGATTGCTGTTGGTAAGGGACAGCAACAAGCAGTTATTTATAAGCATATCAGATTGTTATAGATTACCAATTGTAAAAAAATATATTACAAAAGAGCTCTAATGGAAAGAGATTATTTTTATTTACAGTACCAAAATCTGACATAGTCCAATTATTAGCCTTCCACAATGCAATAGGCAGCAGACAATGAAAAGGGATACAAGTTTTTTTTTATTAAATTAGTTGAATTTTTGAGATGTTAGTAGTCGGTTTAAAAAATCTGTAGCAGACTTGTATATTGATGTACAATATATACATACACAAAAGTTACTGGGCCCCTATCTTTGGAAATTCACAGAACTTGGTTATATTTGATAATTTGGTGTTAATTTTGGAGTTTAAAACTTCAGATAACAACTTATAAAGAAATGAAAAATTGACTATAATCAAATAACCTTCATATATCAATCCAAATACAATTACCTGGGACAGATAAATGAATGATTCAAAATCACTTGTAGTAACAGTTGGCATATTTAGATTAATCTCCATTAGCATCTGAAAATAACCTGCTAGGTGATGCTGTCTGTGGTTGATGAACTCAGAATCTATAGACAAGTCTCCTGGTAGTGCAGCAGAGGATAAAGTGGCTAGAGATGGAATAGACATGATCCCGTACTCCGAACCAAATCTTGTTTTGGGGAAGGACTTTTCACTCCACATGTTGGCATAATAGTTGTAGTAATGATCTGTAAATATTAATGGTTCAAATAATTCATTTTGGAAGATTTTTGTTTTCAATAAACAAAAATATAACGTTACTGATGAAATGTTAAGAATCACATTTTATAAAATCAGCGAGAACTTATTTTCTCCTATATAACTATTAAATGAAATGAACATTATTTATTCTTGGATTTCTGTTTGGTTTAATTTACATTTTGATAGTAAAAAATAATCCTGACATGAGCGTAAGCACCGGTGAGTGTAGGTAATGGAATTGGCTGCCTATATTTGCAATCTAATATAATCTATATCATGACAAACATGGTCATTTTATAAAATTACTCATATTTCATGTATTCTAGCGGTGGCAGTGTAGTTGCAGAGAGAGAAAGCTAAGAGACAAAACAATTAGAGAATAAAAATAAAGAGAAAATATAAGAAATATAATGTATGAATTCAACCCGAGTTTTAACTACACCTACCAATGCGGTAATACCAAACTGTAATATAGATCTCATACTTGTACTAAGCTTGTTTTGATTATTTGTCCTTATAAGTCAATTTTCAAACTTCATATTTGATAAATGAAATAAGCTTATTCCACTTTAATTGGTGGCCGAATATTATTCCAAGATATTTACATTTGCTCTTTCAACTAAGACAAATGGATGTCTATACACTACAAGAACGAATGAAATACATCTTTTCTTAAATGGACACTTTTTTGTTTATTGTACATAATTAATTTTGTATATTTTTTGCATATATATTAAGAGAATATTTTGTAAAGACTCCAACATTTTACAAAATTAATTTATGTCAAACTAGCCTCTATTAAAACCACTGTCTGCTTTATGGCCATTGGTCTCGCATGCCCTTCAACACACTTTTCCGTTTGTTTGTTAGCCAACTAACTGTTCACTGTCCTAATATGAATACTGTATAAACGTCTGTTAAATATTTTCCTTTGTCTGTGTTAAGCTGCTTTGTAAATGACATCACTGGCAAAACTATGGTCGGCAAGACTCAAATTAGTTCTACAACTTACTAAATAATGTGCTTGCTCTTTCCAATAGAGTTTTGCCAAATACCTTCGTTCAATAGTATAAATTAATTGCATTTTTGTATAAATTTTATGTAGATAAAATCAGGGGAAAATCAACAAACTCAATGAAGAATAAAAAGGATTTCAACTTTTTAATTGAAGTGCTGCAATCAGAAGTAGTATTCTTATTCAGCACTACAACCCTTTTTGAAACTTTGGCTCCTCTTTGGTCAGTAATCTCACTAATCCCACTATTATGTTAACGTAAATGAATCCATCTCAGAGCAACCTTCAGAGTTTCCCATCATAATACCCATACTAGTAAACCTCCTTGCATTTAGCCAATGTTGTATTTTTTTTTTTTTTTTTTTTTTTTTTGACTACTGGTTTGTACTCCAGGTTTGTACATTTGACTTCTAAATAATAATAGAAGACATGCTAGAGCATTTTTTAAGTCTATTTGTAATGGTTAACATTTCTAAATTTTTAGCAATAATTGTGATTTTCAAATTAACATTTGACATGATTTTTTACCATTCTTATAAGTTTATTTGATATATTCAAGTCCGGTATCTGTATTACAATTTAGTGAAGGCTTAGTGGAATAAAAGAACCAAACACAAGAATATCTGACATAAGGCTGTATTTATTTCACCAACTGCATAATGATCTAGAACAAAGTATATGCTTGTCGTTTGTATATAGTACAGACAAATTTGATGGGTCCATAAAGAGTTTATAGCAGAGAAAATATATTAAGATACAATGACTTACCATCTCCATAAAAAGAGCTGTAAGGATCTTTAGCAACATAACCTTCTTGTTCTGACTCCAATCCATTTGATGGACTTGATACGGCAAAAGGTCGAGTGTTGTCATATTGTAAAACCAGACGACGAATTGTATCTACGTATAACTTCACATAATCAGCTTTAAACATGTCAAAGTTAGGACTTGTGTTATACCTGAAAAATAAATCTGTGTGTAATAACCTTCAAGTACTAGACTTTAGTACTATAAAGCTGTTACTTTATAACAGTGTGGAAGGTAGATATAATAAACTGGAAAAGTGTGATATTGACTCTCAGACAAAGGGTTCCGTAATATCAACTGTCTCTAAAAGGACTATTGTGGGTATTTAAAAATGATAATGAAAACCAGTAGAATACACAAGGGACACAGTTTGTTCTTTATGATGTTCTGCTCCTATCGAAAGTGATGTTAAACTTCGACATTAAATATTAACAACAATAACTCTTCCACACATTGTACACTTAAATAACTCTTTGTTTCGTCCATCAGAATCGCCTAAATGTAATAGAGTAAGAAAAATCTTTTTCATACATGATTTAGTTTATCATCGCTTAAAAGATGTAGAGGTGCTTAATAGATGAACTATGTTACGTTTGTAATGTATTTTCAGGAACAGCATTATTTATGTTCAGTTTGTGTAATGTGTAAGTCAAATTTTAAAACGATTTTTGTTGGACATGCTTTTTGTTTAGTAAAAAAAAAATATTTGTTCCTTAATCCTTTTTTTTGGAAAATTTTTCCTGTTTCTCCTACAAATACATTTTTTTTCAGCCACTACCCTATGTGCTATAAAATATGTCTGTTAAAATGTTCTTTTTATATTTCTTTGATATTTATCCATTAACATGAAAATGGCTATATAACTGAAACAGCTGTCGTTTCACAGCTGACTTTCTAGTTGGAACCATATTGGTAACCATTTTTTAAAACATTTTCTCATGATAAATGTTCTTGCAAAATCTGCTGAACAAGTTCTGTGTCAGTTACTATGATCTCATCAACTGTGTGAATATTCAACCAACAGTCTTTTGGGATTAAATCACTGATTTTTCCATGTCCGTTGTTGATGTATAATGTCGTTGTAGGTCATCTTTAATCTCTTCTCATTTCTATTTGTACTGTTTAAAGCGCTCAAAAATCCGAGAGTGTGATCAACATTCATAACAGTATACTTGCTTTAACAAAGAATGAATTTCTGTAGCAAAATTTCACATTAACTGAGGAAGCAAGGTTCGATACCAACAAAGGCTGAGGCCCAACTTAGGGGTTGGCAGTTGACTCAGAGGTAGAAATGGATGAATTGGCTGTGTAGGGTTTGACCTTGTTGCACTCACTAACAGTATTGAAATCAGTCCGGTTATGTTTTAGCCATACCTCATATATTTAGATGGAAGTATTCATGCTGAATCAGAAACGAATGGAGTATAGAAGGACTAATGTATACAATAGTAAACCATCTTCTCTTCTTAACGGTTTGTAGATATTCATGGACAACATGTTTTCTTGATTTCTTCCATTCCTTCCATGTAAAACAATTGAATGCATAGTTTCACCTATGATTTATTATAGCTGTTTGCTTTAAGAATAATAAGACAAAAAATTTTATAAAATAAATCATTTACAGCTATGCTAAACAATATTTACTAACAACACCATAGAATTTGACATCCATTTTTGTTACATAACTCGAGCAGTTGTAACCGACTCCATTTGGTTAAGTGTCTATTGAAGTGAAGTCACGTAAATTTCCCATAAGAATTATGTTAAACCAAGTCTTAGTCTAAATGTTTTTAGCAATTTTTTGTAGACCAACTGTCAAGAATCATGTTAAGGTTTTTATTAAGTTGTAAATTTTTAAATAGAATTTTAACCCTTAAGTGCGCGCGCCTCCTTTTGTTACGTGAGTGCGCGCCCAGGGTCGTTCAGCACCCCAGCGATAAAATCATATGTTTTAGCTACTTTGACTCAGTTTTGTTTTAGTAATTATACTTATTTCGGCTGTAAAATAGGTAAACAATGTGTTTGCATGAAATTTACCTTAATTTCGCAATTTTTTTATTCGAATTACGTCAAAACTTAGTAGAGCAACCAAGCACAATCTTGCCTTGCGATACAAATATTTTGTCAACGGTAATTGTTTTGTATATTATGAACATTGTAAAACCACAGTTTTATGAAGTTTAAAATATTTTATTGAATAACATACTTATTATATATTTTTTTACACTTTAGCTTACGATGCAAATGTAGCGTGCGAAGCTCTGTCAGTTTCAAATTAATATAAATCAAACTATAAAACGAAAATGTTTTATAATTCTAATAATTCTGTGAAATAATTTGCAAATAAACATTTTAACCCGAATGTAATTTTGAATTTTAAAATTTGTATCTAAGTTGCTGCTAGAAAAAATTTGTTCATACTGTTAGGTGAACTTACCAATAATTAATTATCCCAACACTGAATTACGTAGAAGGCAATCAAAAAAACAAACAAAAAACACTCAATTAGACGAAAAACATTATTTTATTCACACTGTATTAAGCATTATTTTATTCACATCATAAATGTTATTTTATAACAAATTTTGTAATCAAAACTAGATTAATTAAAATCACACTAGTGTTCATGTTTCTTGAGAAGACTTATTCATCTGAATCTGAGGATGTTTCTTGGTCGATATTTTGGCACATTTGCAAAAATAGTCCATATGTAAAGAACAGATTGGTCGTTGACACTTGAAACATTTCTGAGTTGTTTTAGTGTCTTTCGTGCGGGGACAGATTACTACACATCTTACTCTTGATCCTGCTGGTCGATTGGCAGTTGCAGGTGGATGAGGAGTATCTGGCAATATGGAAATTGATGAACGCAGCGTCCTAGGAAGTGATTTCACAGTTGCCCTTTTAGCCACATGAGGTTTCACCATCTCATAGCCAACTTGCCTCAAAAACTTCCTTCTTTGTATTACATCATCTTCTTTGCAGTTGCTCAGATAAATTACTTGTCCGTTTATGCCTGCGATATCAAGTAGTCGGTAAAATAAAACAAGAGGCCATCTAAGAGTCCTTCTGGAGGTGGAGTAAGTGCCACATTTTTCATCAACGACATCTACTCCAGACTTTGTCGAGTTGTAAAAGGTTATGATTTCTGGTTTGTTCATGTCTTCAGTGTCATTGTCTATAGCAGCATCAAAATGCATAGAAGAAACGAGAACAACACTGCGGTTTTTTTTTTTGGAGCGTACCAAACAACAGTCATTTGATCTCTAAAACCCAAAAATGCTCGAGTTTGGAGTTCTTTCTTTGGAAACAAGTTTGGGGGGAAGTTCTCGTTTGTTCTTGCGTAGTGTTCCTACGTAAGTCAAACCTTTAGCCAACAGATCATTTACCAAAAGTATACTGGAGAACCAGTTGTCTGCAGTTACATTTCTACCTGTGTGTTCTATATGATTCACAAGTCGTAACACCACGTCCTTTGGCTTGTTTGACTGTATGAAAGGGCTGTTTTCAGGCTGGTTTCCTACATATACTTCCATTTTATGAACGTAGAACATTTTTGAATCGGTTATAGTAAAAATTTTAATCCCGTATTTAGCGGGTTTATTCTTCATGAATTGTGTAAAAGACATCTTCCTCTAAACGCTACTAATTGTTCGTCGATAGTAGTGAATGCACATGGAACATAATACTCAGCACAGTTCCTGTTGAATCGGTCAAACACATTTCTAAATGCAGATAGTTTATCTAATTCCCTCCTAACTGGCCGATCAAAAATATTATCAAATCTAATTGATTGTAGTAAAAAATAAAATCGTCTCATGCTCATTGTGCAGTAAAAAACTGCAACCCCAAATCCATCTCTTGCCCACAATTCTTCAAGGTTTTGGTGACCTGATCGCATGGCTCCTGCTAATATCAATAGTCCAAAAAATGCCTTCATTTCTTGTTTGTCAGTTAATTTTCCATCTCTTTGCCTAGAGAATATCTAGGCTTTGCTTTCAATAAACACATTGGTACATGTTACAACAATCTCAATAATTTCATCATCAATTATCAAGCTAAAACAATCCAAGGGAGTTTTTGCATCTTTACATGCATTTTTAGGACCTGGTAACCGTCGTATTATGTTTACTGGCCTAGTGCGAGCAGTAGCTGCAAGAATAGGCTTTTTCTTCCACATAGTAAGTTCATCCTTCCCAACAAATACATCTTCCAGATATCCAGCTCCTCGTACAACTTCTTCTATCACTTGATCTAGAGTATTAGCCTTTTCAATTGTTGGTTCAGTGTCGTCAACATCCATAGTAGAGACTAGTAAAAGCATTCTTTTATATCGGGGTGCGATTGGCTCCTCATCGTCGGTCGCAGGGACGATATCAGAATCAGGATTGTAGTCAAGGTCTTCATTACTGTCGCCAACCTCAGTGTCAATGTTGTGGTCCGACTCACTGAGATGATCGATTTTGCTATCATCTGATAGAGCACTTCGATCGTCAAAAATGTCATCTTCTTCCTCAGTTTCTAGCAAATATCTTCTAATCGTCACTTCTTGGTTGCCGTCGGAACTCATTTTACAATCACTATTTACTAATATATTTACACAAAAAACTATTTACAAATCTATTTTGGCTACATATGTTAAAAAAACAACTGTACGTATTCACTATATAAAGTAACACTAATGGGCGCGCGGAGTAATAGACGATCCTGAACATACAACACTGGAAGGTAACACGAGTATGCGCGCGGGGGCCAGAACAACCCGAGAGTGCAGAGTTCTATTGTCCCGGACTGTACGCGTCACTGGCCAAGGTTAGCGCCAAACTGAGAGTTTCTAGGAATTACGCATAGACCACCCAGAAGGTAGCTAACAGCACTGCACTAAAACCAACCAACCAAATATCACAAATTAAATTTCTCTGAGGTCGTTTCGGCCTCCGCGCACGCACTTAAGGGTTAATATTTGTTGTTGTTTACGAATTTTGATTTTAATTCACTTGAAGTATTTGTATTTATTTTAAAACATTATATTGACAGGGTTCTTAAGCAATAATAATCAATCATTTTATTTGCTTAAACAAATAAGCTGTTGTATTTTGAAGAAAGAGTACAACACAGAAAGTTGAGCATTTGAAATTTTATAGCTATTTTATTTGAAGATAAAATTTGAGTAGAAATAATAAAAGTATGTTCGTTCCTTTTATGATATACATCAGCTGTTTATTTGTGTATCTTGCTGCAAGCTTATTTTCTTCAATTAATAAGCTCAATTTTATACATAAACATTTTACTACCATTTCATCTGCTTGGACCTAAGAAATGCCGCATTAAATTCTACAGACTTTTAAGAAGTTTAGTACTTAAATATTTTTAATTTTCTCGTTTGCTTCAGATCAGCTTAAGTTGAAACAAGTACAAATAATTTCATATAGCCTACATGGTGATTATTTTATGTTTGCTACCACTGGTACCATGTAAACTATTTATTTTACAAATAACTTCACATTGAGGGCCTTTCCTTAGTTTTCCATAGTGTATAAAAACTAGACTTTCAAATTTGGAAAATTTTCTGACATTTTCCAATATGATGCAATTGTATCCTTATATAATTGGGGTGGGCAATATTTGTACGCTCTTAGCTAGGCAACAAGAGCCAATTCTACCCACCACCCACATCTAGGTAGTAAGTACGACTATAACCTTTGCAAGAAGCAACAAAGATCTCTAATGTTTTCTCTTGTTGGTAATGATCACAGTTGGGAGTATTATTCTTGCCCATAGTCGCTAAATGACCATGTGGTCAGTTTTGGCGAGACTGAGCAATTCTAGGGCCCCCCATACACTCCCATGTTACTAAACGTTTTGGTTACTTTTTTTGTAGGTACGTGGGACGGAGGATAACTGAAAATAAAAGTTAAGATTTACTTTAAATTCTTGAATAGACATTTAAAGTTTTAAATTCACTATAGTGTTAAATAGTAGCTACAACCCAAACTTACGTGAATAATATAATATTGTCTAAATCTAGCCTAGGTAAAGTATTGTAGAGAATAAATTAACAACTCAATTTCTCACTAACTCACTGTTTATAATTTGGTTAAACTTTAACTTGTTGTTTTTAAAAGTTACTTTATTATTTAATATCATAGTATGGTAAAAATAAACTTTACATTTTTGAAAATAAATTAAATCCTATACCTAAAGCTTAGTCAAATTTAAAAAAGTGATAAATTGTTAAGAAAATACACATGTAACGTATGACCTAGTGAACAAAAATGAAGAACATGTATTTTTCAATCCTCTAGCCTACCCTGTAAAATGAATATATGTGATCATTATTGTTATTATAAATATTATTATAGAAGTCAGACATTATAGAGTCATATTATACTACTATACAATTACGAGACATTAGGTGATTATATCTTATTTAATTATTATTTCACCGGTATTGCTTAAATTAACAAATTCTTGAAACAAATAGACGCAAGAAGAAGGGGTTTTGAAATATTTGTCAGTCCCCCTATGTCTCGACTGAGATTAAATTTAGCACACTTAATTCATCAAGCACTTCTATTATACCTGGGAGATGTGCAGCAACTAGTTTGTCACTATCTAATCTAGCAGACCAAGGATATTGATTGAAGAGAGCTAGGTATTTTCTCTTTAAGATTTCCCATCTATGGGGCTAGGACTAAAAATGGTATAAAACTTTGGAAAAGCTCCCAAAAATTTGAGTTCAGCTAAACAGGTCTCCTCTGCTTGAATTAAAGAGTGACAAGTGCAAGCAGAGTAAACAGCTTCACTGTTGGCTGAGACTATGACAGCTTGGGCTTCTTTATATAATCCTTTCATGTTGTTATAAAACCTTGGCATTTACAGTCTTTCAATGTGATTTAGTACTGATTTAACTTATTCAAAATAAGCTCAAAAATGTTGTCTGCACTTTTTTTTAACAATCAGTGAAGCATACCTTCCTTCAACTTAGTAAGGTTTGTTTTCTTTTTCAGTTAAATTGAAATATCTTATAAGAAATTCAGTCTGTTCGACATGTCCTAAGTCTGGTCTTGCATCAACTATTACAGCGTAGTACCTGGCTTTTTCTCTTTCCCCTAGAATTTTCTTTGTGACTTGGGCAGCACATAAACTAATAAATTCATTTTGAATATTGTGAGACAAGTAATGCACTTGCATTCTCTCTGCCTTGACTTGAAAAGAGCGAACTTAATTTAAATGCTCATTAAAATTGGATCAACAAATTAATATTAGGTGGGTCCTCGATATTAGGTGAGTCATGGATTTATCTTTTTGATTTTATTACCTCTTACTTCCACTGAATAGTGCAGTTTTTATGACTAGAGCTATTCTCATATTCAATCACTTTATCCAACAGTTTTTTCCATTTTTTTCTGTCATAAAACTTTTGGGTAGTACTAGCGAAAAACGTTGTGGCTGAGGCAACGTGCTAAATATCCTACAAAGTAAACAGTTAACAACTTTCTTTACTTTGCTCTAAACAAGCCAATCATGTATAATTATTCACTAGTGGTAATTTTTTTTAAATATCGAAATTGGCATGGAAATCCCTGAAGTCTTCGGAGAAATGTTCTGGTAATGGAATATCGGTATGGGGATATTTTAAGTCTCGACTAGCGTCAAAACTAGGGTCGGCTATATCAAAGTATATGCCATGGGTATGGGATTCATCAGACGAAATAGGCCTACCAACATCATTATCAATATCAGCTTTATTATTAACGACAGATTTGTTTAGTTCATTTTCATTTACTGTAGTAGGTAAATCTACTATAAAATTAATGGTACAGTTACATTTTACTTCGAATGAAGACCCAGACGATGGTAAAGGTGGTATAAAAAAAGTGTAAGTGACAGCTGACCTTTCTTAGACTTTCTCATCTGGGCACCGAATTTGTGTTTGTAGCTCATTGCCACATATTTAAGTTTAAAATGAACACACAAGTAACAATCGCACAACAAAAATGTACTGCTAAAACTTTACAGCTATGCATGAGGTGCACAGTGCCCTTTCAGATTACCCATCCTTGTCCTCCCTTCTTATCTATACCTGTTATCTAAACATCTTATCTAAACACTTCACGAAAGAACATTAAATGAAAAACATCAAACTTCAAGTGCATATAGCTTTTTCTTATATATTAAAAACATTATAAAAACATTTTTTAACTATCCCCAAATTAACTACTAACCAATTTCCTCGCAAAGCCGCTTCGTTCTCGTTGTTTCCAGCCCAGATACACAGACTAGGATGACTCTGTAATCTCAACACTTGCTGTTTGACCTCTGTGGCTACATTCTGCAGGAAGCCATCCCATGCTGGATACATGCTGCAGGCGAAGGCCATGTCCTGCCAGATTAGAATACCTAGCTCATCACACACCTGAAACATTTAGATTGATTCTTTTATTTCAGATACCTACATAATCACCTAAATCCAAGAATTGCTGAATGTTTGAGGTTTCTACTTCTAAGAGTATTAAAAATATTGTAATCCAATTTTAATGGAGAAGAGGTAAACATTAATCGACTTTTTTCATATAATAGTGAGCCTAATTATTGCTATTTAAAAAAAATGGATGGATACAATTATTATTCTAAACCGTAGGAAATTGAAGATATTTATATATTGAATAAAGAATTAGGTATTCAATTATAGAAAAATAGAAAAAATTCACAAGATAATAACTTGTTTTGCTTATAACCATACAAGTGACTTTCTTGCTGTAAAGTACTTAAGTATAAGAAGTATGAATATTAACGTATATCAAATAAATAGTAAATATTACATTATTAAAGATATTTGAAAATAAATCTTTGGAAATACTAACTGGGATAGCCAGCTGATTAGGTTCCCAGAATGGGAACAGGTATCAAAACTATTTAAAAGTACATATAAATGCCATCCCCTTCAAATATCTGCATTATTGACTAACAACCATCAAGGCCTAGAAACCATAGGCTATATAATAATTGGTTCTACCACTTAAAACTGGAAGAAATATTGCAATTAAAATAATCTGCAATAAAATCTGCCAATCCATCTATATCATTTTTGCAATTTTTATCACGTACACAGGCTAAACTGGTAAATTTACATTAAGACAATATGCAGACAAAAGATTCAGTGATGGGTTATTTTATGATGATATTAGAGAGAGTCGAACATACATACTTTTGGCTTGGTAAAGTACTCATACTCAAAATATTGATTTAGAAGGAGTTTTACAGTGACATACTGTGCATAAAATAGAAAACAAAAATTTATGTAAGTATTTTTTTTTTTAAATTAATAAAATTACATTATATTTACACAAGTCAACAATTTCATGAATAATATTGGAGCAAGTTGCTTATTTTCAACATGTTTAAAGTTTAAATCTAAGTTGGACAGTTATTAATAAAAAATT
>JAGFPH010007772.1:6660-24324 GCA_018207615.1 Philaenus spumarius | reverse complement strand
TTTAGCTAAATCTATTTAGCTACTAAATGTAAAGTAATACATTTGACGTTTTGCAATTTTGTAACAGTTGAGAAAACAACATTACAGAATATTGTTATTACAAGTTTAACTAATTTAAATCACAATTGCGTAAATTGCATTGCTGTTCAATCAAAAACTTTAATTTTGTTTTTTGTGTACAATTTTTAGTTTTAAACTTCATTTTTGGGTAATATTACAAAAACATTTTTTCACCACAAGCATAGCACTCTATTAATACGCCTGGAACGCTTGGGCTAATTAATAAACTAATTTCCAACATTTATCTCGCTTGAAGTTTGTTTCTACCCCAAAAATAAAAAAGTTTACGCTTAGTAATTTTTTCATGTTCCGATTTTGTTGGCCAATTATATTTTGTATTTTTATGAATCTGTTAACTGACTGATCTGTACGTTGTTTACTCCGTTGGAATCCTCAATTTTTCTAGATAAGAAATATGTAAGTTTAATTACAATCGGATGATCCCTGTGCGATGGAGGAGTGTGTTAATGAGTGCGCACATTAAAAAACTTTAAATCCAAGTATAACCGGTTTATGCATTTTCTTTTGGGTTTTGTAGGTAGATCCGCGTCCATCCCGAGTTCCAGTTGCTGATCCTTCGAAAGTAGCTTCTTCATCTAAGAAACACGGCGCTCCTGGTTGCCTAAAAATTGACTCGTTTTTCTCAAAAAAGCCCACATACTCAACTAATGATTTTGAAGGCTTGAACCAAAACAGTGACACCGAGAATGCTTCGTTACCATTGCAGTTGACAGAAGACAAAACAACGGAACCTCAAGCGCAAGGGTCTTCTACTTGTAATGAAACTTCTACCGCAAATGAAACATTGACAAAACCAGAACTTCAGTCTGAGTTCTCCAGTGACAGTGACATTGGCTTTTATGTTGGGGTTCAAAATTTAGATGACCATAAGAAGGCAACTTTATTGCAGAATCCATGGACTCCTCCTTTGACCTACCAGTTCCCCTATAATGAACTAATGAAAA
Source organism: Philaenus spumarius (assembly GCA_018207615.1). Taxonomy (NCBI): domain Eukaryota; kingdom Metazoa; phylum Arthropoda; class Insecta; order Hemiptera; family Aphrophoridae; genus Philaenus; species Philaenus spumarius. The sequence goes on along the minus strand of JAGFPH010007772.1, from coordinate 23,299 downwards.
AAGGTAAGCCTACAAAGAAATATGCACAGAGATCTCATCTTGACAAGTTCCACTGGCTTGTGCTGTCACACAAAGACAATGGTCTGTACTGTAAATACTGCGTTCTTTTTTCATCTGGCTTAGGAAATGTTCATCACAATGTGACTCCGCTGAGAAAGTTAGTTAAGGAACTCCTTAAAAAGTTTGGCAATCTTTTAGGAGAAAAAGTTGACCTAACCACTCACGAGAGGAACCCGTTCCATCGCAGTGCAGTTGAAAGTGGAAAAGACTTTTTACTAACATACAGCAAGCCATCATTTGAAATAAACAATCGACTAGTTGTGCAGAAACGCACAAGTTCAAGAAAACAAACAGCGGTTACTACCCATTGTCAAAACCATCATATTCTGTGGTAGGCAAAATATACCTTTAAGAGGTCACAGGGACGATGGCGGCTTAAATGTCAACTTTCCAGAGGAAGCAGGGCCGGTGCACAATGACGGGAACTTTAAGGAGCTCCTAAGATTTAGGATTGATGCAGGTGATGAGCTTCTCCGGAAACATTTGGAAAATGCTAACAGTAACGCAACGTATATTAGCAAATCAACCCAAAATGAAATGATTGATTGTTGCAAAGCAGAAATTCAAAGCTCGATCTTGAAAAGAGTTAGAGAAGCTGAATTGTTTTCGATCATTTTTGACGAAACTACTGACATATCAAACATATGCCAGTTGAGCCTGTCATTCCGCTACGTCTACAAGAGTAATACGACTAAGGCAACACTTAGGGAAGACTTTGTCACATTTGCGAACGCGTACAAACTAATTAGGCCTGAAGATATTGACGAACAATCAAAAGAACTTCGGTTAACAGGAGTTGCCTTGGGCCATATAGTGGAAGATCTCGCCAAGGCGTTTGACTTGGATCTCCAGTTTTGTGTAGGGTTTGGCACAGACAGTTGCTCTGTTATGGTATCAGAAGCAAAAGGAGCTGTCCAAGAACTTCTAAAAAAGTCTCCTTATGCACAAAGATGTCCGTGTCACAACCACATCCTTAATAATGCATTGGCAAGTTCATCCAAAGTAGTTGCATGTCAAAACTCAAGTGGAACAATGAAAAAAATTGTTTCTTTTCTGAATTCGTCGCCTAAGAGGCATGATCTGGTACAAAAGACAATGAATGCTTCACTCCAGGGAATATGTGACACCCGCTGGGTCGAAAGACATGATGGATACTTGCAGTTCCAAGGAGAGGCGATTCTCAACGTTCACGAAGTTCTACAAGAGATGACAAGTTGGGGAGACAGAAAAACATCAGCGGATGCTTTTAGCCTCCTGCAAGCCATTCGCAGCCCTGACTTTCTCATTTCTGTTGCAACTCTAAGTGATATTTTAGGAGTGACTGTTTCGCTTAGTCGTCTTCTACAAACACCTACACTCGATTTACAAAGAGCTACAGAGGCGATAAAAGACACTTTATGTGTTCTTCAAGAAAAAAGGAATCAAGTTGATGAAGTTTTTAACAATCTTTTCTCAGAAGTCAAGGAAGTTGCTGAAAAACTTGATGTTGAACTAAAGGTGCCTAGGGTTATAGGTCGCCAAAAGCATCGTCAAAACGTACCAGCTGAGTTACCTGAGGAATATTTCAAAAGGTCCATTTACATCCCTCTTTTGGATCATATTTTATCAGATTTAAAGGAACGACTCTCTGAAGATGTTTTGAACTTGTTCAACTTGAGAGTTGTTTTGCCCCATGCTAACCAATCCAGTGAAGACAAGGTCGCTCTTGAAAAAGTTTTCAAGTTTTACTGGAATTTGTTGGGAAAACTAAATTTCAGTGCTGTTGTGCAGGAATCTTTGCTGTGGACACAGTTATGGAAAAGACGACTAGAAGGAGGAGCAAAATTGCCTAGTTCAGTAATGGAAGCGTTGGATAGCTGCGATTCTGAAATGTACCCAACAACAGAAAAGTTACTGCGAATCTTGGCAACTCTTCCCGTAAGTGCAGCCACCGCCGAACGAAGCTTCTCCACTCTACGACCCCTAAAGTCGTGGCTTCGGGCAAATATGGGAGAGGAACGACTAACAGGGTTGGCACTGCTGAACGTCCATCGGGACATTCCCATTGATCCCGAGTCGATCATTGTCAGATTTGCTAAAAAAAAGCGCAGACAAGAGTTTGTTTTGTAAAGTTTGTAGGTCTTAAAATAAAAAAAAATCTATTTTAGATGTAGTACAGATAATATCTGCTGTAATATTTTGCTGTCTCAATTGTTTATTTTTTGTTAATAAACAAATTTTTAGTACTGTATGTAATTATTTCCTTGATTTTCCCTCTATCGTAATTTTATACATTTTATTATTATATAATATACATTATTTTCTTTCACAATAAAATACATCATAAAATCCTATTCATTTTAATTTGGCAATAGTAATCTATTTTATATTATTGAACTTGAACTTATTTGACTTATTTAACATTAATATTGTTCCATTAAATAAAAATTTCAATACAATTTTTGGCTCAGAAATGCGTAAAAAGTGTTTTAAGGTGTGTATTTTTACAAAATAATTTCCAGGGGAGGACCCGATACCCCCGTTGGTGACCCACCCCCAAAATTGGTGCTAAATCCGCCCCTGACCACCGTTTGCTTTACTTTCGCCTTCCTACCCTCAAACCACAGATATGAAAAGCTACCTGGTCTCGCGAGAATCGAACCCAGGATCTTCTGATCAGGAAGACCCAACGTTACCTCTGGGCTACTAAGGCTTGTACAGAATAAAACTGAAAAATACCCCTCTTAGTCGCTTTACAAAGTAACCATATTGCCTATCTCGCCCCTTGTTTATAAGCGAATTCTTTTAATTACTTTAAACATGACTTCATAAAAAGGCAAATAGACCTGGAAGATGCAAAGAGCATATGTTTGCTTAAAAAGGTGTAAATAATGTTGTGTTAAATTTTCATATATGTAGCACTTACACTTTTTGACAAAAATGTACCTAAAACTGCTTAATTTAACATTGGCAGTATAAGAGTTACGCGCTCCCCTTAACTAATTCCTCGGATAACAGCAAGCTGAAATGGAGTAGAAATCTGTGATGTTCCTTATAACAGTGCTACCTAATATTAGATAATTGGTAGGCATGATAACCAGGTATTGTACAGTATACTGTACATTGATTTTTCAAACCATCATAATAATTTCTTACAACTGCTGAATGGATTTAAAACAAATATATTTAAGAACCTTAAACTTTGTTTTATGACTAAAACAATTAAAAATAAGTGAATATTATTAACATTATTTATAATATAATAAATTTACTGGCTACTACAACTAATCCCATAAGTCTTATTTGCAGAGCCATTCAAATAAATGCTGTAGTAGTTTGAATAATCAACAACAGGTGGTAGCATGAGTGCACATTAGAAGGTAAATGTACAGAATATTGTACAAACACTTTTAATGAAAAAACCATTTAATTTTACAGAACTATTGCTATTTAAAAATCAGTGTACTAACAGTATACTGTACAAATCTAGTCAATTGGTGTTACATATCTATATATTAATAGGCAAGCACAAAACGTGTCGTCCTTTTGTCTCAGCTTGTGTGCATCGTAAGAGAAATTCGCGCATACCGTTAGAAAGGTAGTGTCCTGTAGATGAGCAGAATCCCATTATAATTTACATCGGTCCTCAGGGATACGCCCCAGTAGCCCTCAAAGTTTCAATGTTAATCTTATGGAAGAAGAAAGATTTCTTTTGATTTTATCAGGGGCACAAAAAACAGCTGTTCGTATGAAAAGCTTAAAACAGCTGATTTTGATCAACAGCTGATTTTGATCAACAACTGATTTGGATCAAAAACTGAATATAATTTTAGGTTAGGTAAATCAAGCAATAGCAATAGCGAAGCATTGCCGGGTCCACTAGTAATCAGTAATTCTTCACTGAGGAGGTATAAAGGAGCATATCAAAGTTAATATTTTTTCTGGAAATATATTAATTAAAAATCTTAGTTAAATATTTTAATTGAAACCATAAGTATTGCTATCTCTTATTAAAAAAATAAATATATATAAATAAAAACCCTTCTCAGCAAGGAAAATGTTCACTACCTGAAGGTTCAGGGTTTCTGCTATTGACAATGTTCAATATGTTACAAATTCCATATGTAATTCTATAGCCCTATTCTTTCAAATGTCATATTATAAACACAATGTAAGTATTTCAAGCAACAATAAAATCAACATTTCTCATCACAAAATTGATCAGTAAGAGAAATTCTACCAACATCTTTATTTTAAATTTCTTAGGAATTACACTTCTCAATTCAAAATATCACAAAACAATCAATGTATCGCGGAGTAATCAACATAAATCTAAATATTTATATGAGAAGAGGCTGTTGTGTGTAGGTGACTAAGGTATATGTATGATACAATTTGTGTGTGTGTGTTTGCTATGCATGAACAGAACGTGTTACAAATCATGGTATAGGCACAAGGATTGACTAGCACAAGAAAACTAACACAATCAAACATATTTTGATTACTTACATTTCAGGGGTTGAAATGATGTAACTGTCCTAAAACTATACATATTTAATTCCCATTATATTCAAGAACTGTATTTTGCAAATTAGTTTCTTATGTAATACATGACCTGGTAACATTAATGCCAATTCAAAAATTAATGGCCTGTTATTTTGATTACTTATGTTTAACGGGAATTCCAACTCCTAAAACAATAAATATTTATTAATTTACTTTCCTTGAGGCTTGAAACCTGAAATTTGATACATATATTTCATAAATGCTACATATACAAGTAAACCCATTGAGTTTCCATCACTATATTCCATACCATCGAGGGGTTAACCTTCTGTGCGAACCGAAGTCCCCGGGATGGATGTGTGGGGCTTAAACCAGCTCCCTTTCCGCTCCAGCACTCGCCGATCACTCATCTCCTCAGTACCATCCTGTCTGCTGCTGGTCTAAAATAGACATAAACATATTCAGACAAATATTTCGAATTGTAACAGATATCTCGAATGCAAAATGTGCTGTTTTATTGGTTGGCTATTGCTAAATGGCAAAAGGTAGATAACATAGTAGTAAAATATATTGAATGGAATATTAGATTTTTTCTAGTTACTACTTACATGGAGCCAATTAATAAATCATTGCTACCAATGAATATAGAACTTATAAGAAGCGTAACGCTTATGGAGAATAGTCAGCCCGGTTGGTTGCCGCCAAATCGAGCTTACCACGGCAGCCGTTAGGCAGCACTAGCTGAAAACTTTCACCCATCTGTTACTCATCAATCCTCCGCGCCAGGTGTAAGTGAAATAGAAAATGGCTGGTTCATTCGCTGCCTCACTCACACCTGTCTTACTGACAACAGTAGCGCTCTTGCTACCTTGCGGCTTTCGCGCTGAGCTTGGCAGATTCAAATAAAACAAGGGTAAATCTTTAACATGGGCTTTGCGCTTCTTATAAGTTCTGTATTCACTGGTGCTATTCAGAAGCAACTCAAAACGCCTCGTATTCTATGTAGGGTGAGTAAGACTTGACCTTTCTGTTTCGGTAACTATGATGGGCTAGGAGGGCCTACTGGCATAGCAGTCCTCATCTTTTAGCCTTTCTCCCAATATAATTCTGGGGGGTGCTCCGCACCACCACATTATTTCTGGGGAGTGCTTTGGCATCCGAGCACCCCCGGAGTCGGTGCCCCTACATAATATATATATTAATTTATTTATTTAGGCAAGAAAATACAATTGCATTCAATTATTTGCGTCTAAGGGGTAAAATATTTTTCAATATTTTGGGTAAAACGTAGGCTACGTAAAATGCACCTCAAACCCTCATTCCCGCTTTTTCAATATGTATGAGTAACAAAATGGTGAAAAATTAGGTTTTTAAAGCTTACTGATGTATATCTGATCATGTACGTAGATCTATGCGGGAAACATAAATCGATTTGAATTAAATTCCCTATGCGTTTTTGGGCCAGGGAAATCAGAATGGTAAGGTTCTATATTTACCAGATATTCCTTTCATTCATTTATCAAATCTGTGAAGCCCCAATATCTACTAGTTAAAAAAAAAAATTACACTATTTTGTGCAATAAGTTGGTATTAGTGATACTAGACAAGTTTGAACATCCGCATAATTAATTTGGACTCTAGCACCTCTAAATTAGCGTGTAAGCTATTCTAAGTACTATTTCTATTAAAAGCTGTTCCCCATACTTTAAACTTATTTCTATCAACAATTTTTAGTTTAAATTTCTGTTGAAGATTAGACGCAAGTTATATCGGTGATTCGACCTTTATCAGGGTGTTAAGACGTATCTATATTATATAAAAGCCAAATCCACTCACTCACTGACTCATCACGAAATCTCAAAAACTACTGAATGGATTAGAACGAAATTTGGTATGTAGCTTCCTCTAGGACCATAAGTGCTCGCTAAGAAAGGTTTTCATAAAATTCGAAATTTTACGGAGGATTTTGGGGGTCAAAGTAACTAAATCACGATTTCTCCAAAACTACCAAACGGATTGGAACGAAATTTGGTATGCAGCTTCCTCTAGGGCAATAGGTGCTCGCTAAGAAAAGGTATAAAAAAAATTCGAAATTTTAGGGAGGATTTTGGGGGTCAGAGTCACTAAATCACGATTTCTCCAAAACTACCAAACGGATTGGAATGAAATTTGGTATGCAGCTTCCTCTAGGGCCATAGGTGCTCGCTAAGAAAGGTTTTCAGAAAATTCGAAATGTCAGGGGCGGATTTAGGGGGGGTCAAAGTTACTAAATCACGATTTCTCCAAAACTACCAAACGGATTGGAATGAAATTTTGTTTGTAGCTTCCTCTAGGGCCATAGGTGCTGGCTAAGAAAGGGTTTATAAAAAAAAACGAAATTTTAGGGGGGGTTTGGCTACGTCAAAGTTACTAAAAATATTCATAAGGAATACATAGTATAATATATTTATTGATATATTTGTTTGGTTAATATACATTTAACTTTGATTTGTCTATCCGTGCAAAGCCGGATCGGGCCAGCTAGTCACAATAAGACAAACACAAAAACACATTTCACTCCGCAGAAGTATTTGGAAGTAAGCATGCGTGTTGTTCTAGGACGGACGCTAAATGAACGCCATTGAGATTTACTAGGCAACAAAATTTAAACTCTCATTCTAGTTAAACATGATTTTCTACATACCAATGAAAGAGCTCAGTCCACCATGCTGACTAGAGATACACATAAAACTGATAAGTGAGAGTTAAACTCACGTACCAATCGCTTCTTACTGCCAGTCAGCCAGAAAATATTACCAAAATGATTTTAATAACAAGCCAAAAACACGGCATATACTCTATATAACAATTGGTTTAATAAATTATACATTGATGGAAGGGACCGAGGGAAACAAAATGACAGCTTATAAATACATTAGGGAACAGTGAAGGAGGTGGTTGCATTGTATTGCTGTACATCGCATAATTAATGACGTATTTTCATCACCATTAAAGTTTGGAAACATTTAATTTTTCTATCAAGTATATGAGTACCTCTAACACCATTGGTTTGTTCCAAAATTTTTAGCTCCAATACTTTTAAAAAATACATTTTGAGCACTGTTTTCACGACTACCTCAAAAATTCCAAATTACAAAATTCTAAAGAAAAATAGTTTTGATATCTTTAAACTCCCTTTCAAACGATATTCCACAAAACAGTCTCCAAAAATATTTATCTGTGGGGTACCAAATTTTAAATAAAATAAAAAATTAATATAAAAATATTTGTTTAGTAGAAATACAATGTTTTTTTGAGCTCTGATTATTGAAAACATGGGTTACCATGTTTTGTAACAATAGTAAATTTTACTGTGAGTCATTTATCCTTTATGGACAAAATCGACCATTATTGACAGACTGACATACAAATAAATCGACCAAGCAGAATCGATTAAACTGCTGACGTAAGTTGAGAGAATTTAGGAAATTAAATTTACATATATATGTTTCAGGCTTTAACCAACTATTTGTAAAATTGGTCTACTCATGAAGGCGCTGAATAGCTGCTTGCGTGTACGAAATGTATTAGTAGAATTTGTTTATTCCTCAGCCTCCAACCTCTTCTCATGTATTGTTTCGTTCCGCTCCTAGCAGAAAAACTCGCTTTGCGGCCTTAGATTATGGACTGCTTCAATTCGCTCGCAGCCGACAAACTCGTTTCGCAAGTTTACATCCCGTCCTTAGGCCTTGGTTAGGAAGATACGCTATTTATATTATAGTTAAGTCGTAAGCAATACAATTTCTGGTATAATGTCGGTATAGTAGAAATCAGCACGGAAAAGCCATTTCTCTATCTTTGTAACCATTTTAGTTAAACAGTCAAATTTTTAGTAGTCGAAATTTATTTTTATGACAGCACTAAAAAATAATATGGTTGACAAACAAAGTAATAGCCTACTTTACAACAAGATGTAAACAGATAAAAACTTAACATAAGTAGGCCTAATTAAATAAAGTAAATAACTAACTACAAAAGTAAGGTATTACAATAACGTTCAGAGTAGTAACCATTTATTGTTACAGTTATTTATTGTGTCTATTTACTTATTTATCTAGAGCTATAAACCAAGATCTTGAAACATTTACTTTGATTTATAGTCTATAGTCATCGGTTGCTCCAGTGTCTGTCCCTCGGCCCAGACAGCACTCCTGACATGAAGAAACTGTAGGCTATGCTCTTTACATACTGGTGCCAAACATGAAGCACACAATGTTTTTTCTTCCTGTCGCACTAGTAACATCTCCCTGTGTTTGGATCTTTCGGCCTCCTTTCCTTCTCTTTGGTCCTAGGAGCTTGTCAAGTCTAAATTTGATGCTCTTTGGGATGGTTTCTATGGTCTGTCGACATCGGAGATGATCTTGGTACAGACTTCGTGACAGCGTTTTCAAAAATGTCCGACGTTTATTACCAACTTTGTTTTGGAGAATGATGAAGCTGTTGATACCTCCGATATTTAGGAGGCTGTAGAACAAAGTCAGAGTCCACCTGCGGGAAATCCGGGACACGCAATAGGAACCTTTCTACTTGTCTACGACAACAACACCATCCTTTGTTAGGTTCTAGAAAGTCAAAACTTCTGGTTTGTTTGATTCACAACTATTTTCGTCTATTGCATCGTCGTCATGCATAGTGGAAAAGATTAAAACAACCTTGTTTTCTTTGGTGCATAATAAAGTAAAGTGGAGACATTGCAAAAACCCAAACATACTGGAATTTACCGTTCTTTCTTTAGTTTAGACGAAAATTGGAGGTACTTCCCTCTTGTTCTTTCTTTTCGTCCCGACCATTGTTAGGTTATAATTGACAAAAAGATTATTTGTAAAAGGTATGGAGTGTACCAGTTATACATGGACACATTACATACCGTGCCTGAGGAAGATTGTACAAGTCTTTCGACTACATCTTTACTCTAATTTTGCGCAGGCTAACCGGTTGTTTTCCTGTGTTATATTTCCAAGTTTCCAGTATAAAAGGTTCTTGCGTCACAAATGGCACATATCTTCAAGCCTTGCTAGCTTGCGATGCATTGACTAAACGAGCATCTTCTACCAAGCATTTCGTCAACCGTGACGTATTTGCTCAGAGAGTAGTACTTTTTGCACTTCTCGACAAATACTTCTAGATGCCTTCAATACTCCGGGCAGGTACAAAAGGCCTATTACTGCTTTTACTTCTGTCCTGTTGGTTTCAGCTGCGTCACGAGGTCTTATAAAACTTTCCCTCCTTTTTGACATTAACTGCACTGATTGGTGAATTCAAGTATTTTGTCCAACGTAGGCCAATTATCAGGAAAATAAAGCTGACATGTTTCAAGAGGGTTTGAAAACGGCTTAGCGTCACGTAATGGGTCCGGAAAATGAGTAACAATTATAATGTTGTGGTTTCGGGTTCATCCACGATAATGAGTCTCGTGCATGTTCCATTTTGTTTCGTTGTCTTTTCCAGTGAACTGTAACAAAGGAACTTGTTGAGCCACAGGTTGCATTACTAAGAACGTGTTTGTCCAAAACACTCGCGGACTCCTCACTTCGAACCGCTTTAGTGTTCACTACTAATTCCAACATTATCATCCTCATCGTTTTCAGAAAAATATCCCTCACGATCCTCGATCCGGTGGTTGTCGATCTCTTCAAACAGCCTTTTGGTAACTTTTCCCTGGGTCCTTTCAAGCTGTTCGTTCTTATTTTCTTCCTTCTCCACTGTGTAGCATTTTAAGAAGCCTCTCTAGCATTACGGTGTCTTTTGTCCATTATGTATGCAATTTACTAAAGCCAAAACTGTAAACAAAACATAAACGCCAATAGCCACGCGCGGTGTAAAGCACCGTAATAAAGTTACAAAGTTCGTCGAAAGCACCGCGCAGTCACTGAAACAGCTAGTAGACCCTACTACGGAAGGTGGGCAACTGATGATAGAGCGAGTGGCAAGGGCTGACGGAAAGGTGGTGGGGGGGGGAAGTAGATGGAGCGCCACACCAATATGACGGCCAGGCTGGCCACAAGACAAAAAATAATGTCCTAGCGGTTCTTTCCCGAGGGTTAAAATCACGAAATTTGAAATTATGTGCATTTTGTATTGTAGGTTAAGAACAAAGAGTTTTTCAAAGTGATGGAAATTTGTTTAAAAAATCCGGAAATTCATTAGGCTACTTATATTAATAATTGTGTAGCTCGAAACTCGCAATTTGGTAGTTATGTTCCTCTTAAGCCATATTTAATGCCCAAGAATTTAATGTCCGTGTACACCCAATTGTTTCTTTTTTCTAAACGTCCTTACTTTAAACTAGTGGACTAACGGAGACAGATCAGCGATCAGCGTATTCTATGGTGCAGGTAAATTAACAAGCTTCTACGGTTCGAAATGATTTACCTACTACCCTCACCGTTCCAAAACCACATGTTCCATATCTACCTATTCTTTGTTTCTTTGTGAAAGGAGTGTTTAGGGATTTCAACCATTTTGTAAAAGTTATTTTATTTTTTGATTATAAACATATATAAGTTGATAACATCAATCATTAATTAAGTTGTTTTGTATAACAGAAATGCAATAATAAAAAAATAGCCTGAAGTTCTAACTTACAGACTTAAGTCACAGTAGGCTATGTAGCGCATGAACAGTGCGAATCTTCCTTTAGGCACTAAGTTAGTCAATTCTAAATTGGAACGGAATATGGAACTCGGAACAGTGAGGGTGGTAGGGAAATTATTTTGTAGTCGTCGGCGCTTTTGTAAATCGATAGCCAGTAAGTAGGTTCGATCCTACGAGGTCCCACTGCAGCACTGGGTTTAATTTCTTTAGCCACTCGGTCAACACGCTTGGAAAAGTCGTTTCACAACCGATTGAACTAGAAAAGTAATTTTTTTTTGTAATATACTTTCTACATTGTAGGCCTAGGTCAAAATTCAAAAAATATAGATTAGAAAGAGATATACAATGACACTCAAGGAAAGTACTAGGCCTAAGTTAAAATATAAATTTCTGTTAAATCTATTTTATATAAATTTTACGTACTAAAAATTTGAAATGAAGAAATATTAAGTAGTCAGTGTTTCTTGAGAAGGCGAATCCTGGTCTATATAACACACTTTTCTCCCGGGCAAGCGGGTATACCGCATTAGTGAAAGCGTTTATGGACTGTTTACAAAATTTGATTCCCGTTATCAGAATGTTATTTAAGAAACTTACACAACATTTCATAACAATGAACATCATAATACGTTGTCTCATAATAAGAGGTGCTAATCTTTTATTAACTGATTTGTCATATTTATTGAATCACAGTTAAACAGGACGAGTGCCACTTGAAGACAATCACTAAGTGATACTTGAACGTTATTAACTTAGTACAAACACTGTTGATAACTTATCACTTGTGGCCTAGGACTAATGCAAGAAGAGTAGCCTATGTGTTGTTGTTAGCCTATTGTACGCCAGTTAGTATTGTCTAGCGCTGCTGCTAACAATAAGACGCTTAGATAAGACGGTGTAAGTAGCCAACAAAGTTAACTTAATTTAGCAAAGACATAAACTATTATAACTTATATTATGCTATCTTCTCTGTAATTTAAGTATTTTGTACAGCTATGCTAAAAATAGTGCTTTCTAAAGTTATCTGCAAAACATACTTTTGTATAAATAATAAGTTTATTCGTTTATATTATTGCGATTTAATTAAAAAATACTTGTCCGATTTTTATAAAGCTTTTACTGATGAATTAAGCGCTGCCATTCGAGTAACATGAGCTATGATTCACATGCGATACCTCCACAATTAAGGTTTAACAGTCATTGAAAAAGTAAAAGGCTGTGTGACAAATCCGCTGTTTAAAGAACGCAGACGTAAAAAATTTTACGGTTAAAAGTCCGCGACAATCAAAAATATAATGGCTTTCTTGTAGACGGTATTGCTGTTTGCTGTTTTTGTGTCTTTTACAGTTTACGCTGGTTCCCACACTCCTTCTGGCCGTCATGTATGTGTGGGGAATGATGAAATAATCAACTTTTGAAATGAGCCACCGTCTACCACAGCGATTTGAGAAGAAATAATTAGATAACGTTAGAAGCGTAGAACGATCTCTTTTCACTAACTCGTTCGAAGACTTTCAACAACGTTACAAGAGTTGCCTAAAACTTAATACACTTCATTATAGAACATGTGTGTGTTAAAAAAGTTAAAAAGCTTCAATTTACTTTGTATATTTGCCTAAAAATAAATCCGTCAAAACTATTACAATTTCAATATATACTTCAACATTAAACATTTTTAACAACCACCATTTTGAATTGGATAGTTTAAAAGAATAATTTTATTTTTGTCCTTTATGCATTAAAACTCTGTCCACAAAATTTCAACTTGGTATGTTAATCAGTTCTTCAGATGATAATTTATAGGAAAACCGCCAGGGAATTTAGGACATGTCCATAATGACCTTTGGCCCAGAAACAATACCTAAAACTATCTATTGATGGATAGTTCTGGAACACATTGTACATATTTACATTTCTCCTTTTCATAACTGATATACTTTAGTCTCGCGAACTATTTTGTAGACTTTCCCATGAACATTTTTTACTAAACGTGGCTAGAACAAACGAACTTCGTACAATAAGAAGTCCGTTAATTTAACGTCTATAAATATGATCGCTCTTCTTTATAGACACCTGATATTTTAAACGTATGTCTTACTTAATGCAATGATTACAACTTATAAGTTTGTAGCCATTGCTTAACGTCACGCAGAATAATGAAGACAGGGGAGTAGCATTTAGTGCAAGTCCACAACTGCGCCCCGCATCTATCACTGGCCCTCGCCCTACACTCGATTCCACGTTCACCGTGTAGTACAGATCTTACGGGAGAATAGACATGCTACTACCATTACAGTGAACATCACGTTTATTGTCATGCGGGTTGCGTCAACTCTCCGAGCGTTGCATGGGAGTTGATGTTTTTTAGTTGGCTGCTATCGCTGAGACTGTCGTATGGATAACGTGGCTTATGGGCGCTCTGTACTGCACGGTGAAAGTGGAATCGAGTGTAGTAAAGCATCGACCCGAGCACCCAGAAATCAACACGGACATATCAAAGCACGCACCGCCTTCAGCTAGTTTAGTTTGGCCGAACTGTCATGTTTTCTTCTGAACTGTCTTCTTCAGATGAGGATCTTATAATATTATAATCTAATTTAAGTGAATATCTAATTTGTAAACCGAGAAGTTATAAAGTACACCCACTAATCAAAAAGTACAGTATGCTGTTGTGATGTCGTAGTCCAACAATTCCTTGGTGTGGTGCATGGTGTTCATCTTTCTCTTCACTCAAGAAATATCCACACTTTTTTTAGTAACTTTCACTGAAACTGTTACTTTTTTCAGCACAGACGTCGTTTTGTGCTTAAATTAAAGCTAATAACATTCGCTACAACATTTTCCCCTATTATTTACCCCTTAAAATGAGTATTTTCCCCAATTTCGAGGTCAAAAGTTGTCCAAATTTTAAAATTACACTTTTTTGCAAAAATATTTCCAATTTTGTAGGGCTGTATTGGTTTTGATCTCTGCGCTACAGAGCTGGTTCTGGTCTCAAATTGTAGCAAATTTAATGTACTTTCAAAACGTAAACAACATGTTTTATGAAAAAAAAACTCACAGTTTAGGAGATATAGTGAAAAATCTTAAAAAAGTGCGAAAATTTCGCCGTTTTTTACGTGCAACGGAGTTAGCACAGGTTTTTCGAAGCTGCAAACTTGGATATACACTACTGGTAGGGGTCCTTAAAACATATTAAAAAATCAGAATTAGCCGTTAGTTTGCGATTTTAGCGATTTCTAGTGTAGGCCTACTATTTGACTGGACTTTGGAGCGGTTAGAGCCAGGCTCCATTGTGGTCTCGTTAATATAACAACAAGGCGGAACATAGAACATGTATCTCGGTACGTGGGCCTGTGCGTTGCTAGGGACGAGGTGCGGTGCTGCGTTATGCCTTACGTGCTTATTTAACACGCACATATGCCTGAGCTGGAGATTCTAATGGCAGAAAGTTAACATTCCAAAAAGTAATGGCTAACTGATTACATAACACCATTCTCCAATTTTTAGGAAAGTTAAACACACAAATTAGGAAAATTGTTTTATCACGTATTTGAATTAATTACATTGGTGTAGGCTAAACTGTTCTTTCACTGAGTTTAAAAAATAAAACTAACACCAAGCTAATACAAAAATATATTTTAAATTTTATGTATTTACTCAAACAAATACAACGAAATAATTATATCCAATGCTACAGAAACGATAAAAGATGTCCTTCATTTGGTCTAATGATTGCTTTATAAATTAAAAACAACAGGTAAATGTATTTTTATCTATGAAACGTATTCACACAATTATTACAAATAACAAACTACTAACTATAATGAGGTTTTTATATATTAACGGGGAGACTTCTTTGTGTTTCGTTCTGTTAGTAAAACAAAATAATCTAATAAATTTTATAAAGTGAATTGCTTACGTATTCATAGAATTCATTTAATAGCCTAAATTTTGTTTTAATTTAATTTTCAAGTTTTTCTTATTAGCCCCCTACATAGTTTCACCTTCTTCGATTTCGATAAAACAAAACTCAATCGAAGTAAATCGACACTCGTTATGCTGTGTTTCCCAAAGTCACGATATCTTCGTCGTATCGACTTCGGAATCGTTTCGTTTGATCAATCTCTCACTATTTTTTTAACATCTTGTTTTATAAAAGTTTAACGAACGTGTTTGACAAAATGTCTAAAACGAAAACCTATTGTTACACCGTTAATTATGAGTTTAACAAACTTGTTCACTATACTTTTTTCTATACATATATCGTAAACTATTCATGTAAATCCAATGATTTATTTTAAGATACTGTTTTGAATCGGCTCTTTTGTTCTGTTGGCGTTGCTGATTTATCCTAAAATAAAAATAAATACATTATTGTTTATACATTCTGTGTTGACATTTTTGTAAAAGAGTAAGAAATTGAAATTAATTTTTAAATTACAGATTCTTCTGGGTGATAGTTACCTGCAATTAAGACTGACTACAATAAATAATAAAACATATTAGCAGTTGCAAATCCTATCCAATCTAAAAGTATTTATAATAAAACATAAGGTGATTTTATATCCATTTCTTATCTTAAATTAGGCAAGTTGTTTATTTTACACTTTTAACTGTCAAACGACAGCTTCAACAGTATATCACTGCTTGAAATAAGTTTTTTTATTGTGAAAGACTATCTTCTCTGTCATTTGAGGTATTTTTATTCTTTGATAAAATTCCATCTCAATGTAAAACAACAAATTGTTATTTCTAACTTTTAATATTTTTATCTCATTTATAAGAGAAATTTCACTTGAAGAAAATCTCTAACTTTGGGACAAACTTTATAATAACATTATCTATTGTATAATAGATAAATTATTGTCCGCAACGATTGTATTCAGACTTTAAGGTAGTAATCGTGAAACATTTAGAAGACTCGCTTCACTCAAGTAATACATTATGTTTTTCTCATTTCTTATAATCATTATTTTGTGCCTTATAATACCAAAATCGTTAGATAACTTCATACTGTACAGAATGTAATATTAAGGTTATTGTGACGATAAGTGTTTATAAAAGTAAATTTAATGATGTTTTCTGTTTCTTTAGCTTCAACATGGAAAATAAATAGCACCTGAATTTAAATCAGCATTATGTATCTAATATTGTAGTTTACAGAGCAATAGAAAAATAAAGAACCTAATGCCAGTTTAACTCAAATTTCGATTTAAAAACGTTCGAAAGATTTTCTCCACACCGGTTAAACGTAGCACGATGCAACTTGACTTGCTTTAGTTATAAAACTTGCTACTAACCCACATATATTTCAGTAATTACAAAAAATATAATTTATATATTACGACGATTTTTGGTTCGGACAAAATTAAATTTTCTCGTACATAGCACAATTTTAAAGATATTTTTCTTCAAATAAATAAATACTGTAATTTTAAAATTATTGAAGGAAACATAA
>JAGFPH010007771.1:22586-62293 GCA_018207615.1 Philaenus spumarius | reverse complement strand
ATGCACTGATTTTTTCAGGTTATTTCCACTTCCAGTACTGTCAAATGCGCATGTTGATTGCTGAATACATTTTCAAAATCTGTTTTATTGTATGATATAAAAGAGTAAACTTTATTAATGTTTTACTCAGTTGCAAAAACAGGTATTGCATAAAACTTTAGCAATCAACACTCACAATCTATTTTACTTTAAGAAAAAACAAAATACAGCTTTCGTTTTTTGGCGAAAATAACACAAAAATATGCTTAAAAGTGAAGGCGGTGGTAGGTTATTTTAACATTGAAAATGGTTGCCAACTTCGCCGTTTTGAATTTAGGGAACCGAGCCTTAAGCTATTGCAAACAAATACTTTGTTAATAACAATGAGTTTAACTAACATATAAATAAAGAGCTCTAAGACATAAAACGCATTAGATAATTGGGGTTATCTGTTTAAACATATGATTACCACGAAAACAGTGTTTGGAAACGTTGGAAGTTTGTATCAACTTCGTAGTACAAATAGATAACGCCTTATCAGTATTACGTAGTTACAGTAAGTTTATATTTAACAAGGCATAGAAAGCAGTTACATAAAGCAGTTTAAATAAATAGTTAATCACGAAGACGATTCAAAAAGTTTCATTGCCGTCCAAGTGTTTAATCCACCCCCCTCCCTCCAATATTTCAGGGTATAATTTTGAAAATGTAGTGTTCAGAAAAACAGTTTTAGGCTAATTTTAATTTAAATTTTCTTTAGTTAACCCTTTCAGACCCAAATTATGTTAAACTGATAGGTAAAAAAAATGGTCGTACATATACTTTTATATGACTTAATATATACAAACACTTTTTTTTAAATTTTTTCTCACCTCGTTTTTCAAAAAATGAATGTAGCCTTTTGGCGTCATTGGTCACTTAACGGAAAAACAATATTAGCTAATACATGGTGTATTTTTAATAATTTAACTACTATTTTAGAGTGTTTACAGTTTTCTAATTAACAAAATTGATTTATTTATTATTTTACAAAAAAAGAATGAAAAATTATGTTATGTACACTTTGATTAGCCTAATACAAGAAATTATATTGAATAAAAATTGTTTCTTTATAAAAATATATCTAAGCTTTGTTATGAAAATTGTAAAAACAGTTTTTGTCTTTTGTGAAACACAACACAACATTACATTTTTCACATTTTAGTCTGGAATATGCCTTTACACACTGTTTGCGTCCCTGTTTTGGTTCAATATGCACGGGCCAATGTCCTATTTGATCATATTGCACATCTACGTTTGGTCTAGGAGATTCGGCCCGATGATTCAATTTGGAGTCACAGTTTTTTGAAAAAATATTTCACTTATACAAAAAGAAATTTTTGGTTTATATAATGTTGGTTAATTTGTTTTGACTTTATACTACACTATTATATAAGAAATTTAAATTTAAAACACTTTATTTAGATAGATAATAATTAAACAATCTAGGCACACATAACCATAACACAGTAAACGTGAACACACGACCAGCTGACAAGGAAAATGCAATATCAATCAGTGACACCAACATGTTTCGTGACCAACATAACAAAATAAAACTATAGTATAAGTTTAATATGCCAAACTGACTCATTGGGCAGTTTTAGTGTGGTTTTACAAAGAATAAAGCTGAAGACGCCGTATGGCCTCATTAGGTCTGAAAGGGTTAAAGTGAGGCTCTTTTACAGAGTTTTAACTTTTCATAGCTTTTTTGTAACGTAATTTATAAATAACTTTCAATTTGTATAAGATTTGAAAATTTTTTACGGTACAAAACTTACAATCGTTAAGAAATTTTTTTTAAAAGTCCAAATGAACCTAACAAACTTGTCGAAACTTTGAAAATTAAGTTCTTGATTTACTAGTTTTTAAAAATCAATGGGTTGTATAAAAGAAAAAACATTAACTCACTAACAAAAATAAATCTGTTGTGCTTTTAAAGTAATCAAGTTAGTCTTAAACTTTACTTTTTATTTAATTGATTATAATGAATTGAATTTGAACAAAACTTTTGTATTAAAAAGAATACAAACTTGATCAAACAGGTATAATTTGAAAGCTCTTACATTTATTAGCTCTTATAACTATTAATAAATATATTCTACAGTTTGTATACACTAAAGAATAATTAAGCAGGGAGAAATCAAGAACTAAAAGTAAAAGTTAGTTTTAATTTTTACAAAATAAGTTGAACAAAACTAAATTAAATTTATAACACAAAATTAATTTTTCTTGCCTTATTGGACAAAATTATTAATACTTCATGAGAGTTGACGTCTATTTCTTTGTAGATTGCCAAGGAGGTTTTGTAAGTTGATTTTGGGATGTACAATTTCGCAAGTATGTTTTTAGCCGCCTCAATGTATAGATTGATCGTTCTACAGTTGCAGTTGTTACAGGTAGAGTTGTAGCTAATTTCAGCATTGCATAAACTGAATGGAAGAGGCCTTGATTACAGCAGTCTGTAGAAGATAAAAATCCTTTAGGAATAGTTTTAGTGTTATTCCCAGTTCTCTTGAACATGATAAGTTCAGCTTTAAGTTGAGCAGGATTTGTGATGGCCATTGTTGAGTTAGAATGTTACTGCAATCTTTGTTTCAGTGTATTTTAAACTGATACATTTTTCTGAAAACATGAAATTGTTGTCAAAACTTGTTTATGTGCAATAAATCTTTCATTAATTTCTTGAATAAAAAATATAAAAAAGGTGTAAATATGCTTAATCGATATTTGTGTCTTTACCAGGCTAGGTATGTCCAAAACTCCTCCAGTTTCCTCAATAAGTGTTTGGGCTTGGGGTGTTGATTGCAATTTTACTTGTACAAATTATAAATGTACTATGGTTTTTTTCTCAAGCATTACTCCACTAAATTTGCTTCCCTTTATTTTTGAAAAACATATCTTTTACCAATTTATTTTATTTATGAAAACAATTAAAAAAAATGTGTACTTAAAATCTCGGGGGGACATCTCTTCCTGGTTCCTCTTATGCTGCGAACTTCCTATTAAGTGGTTTTTGACGTCCCTCGCGGTCCCTATTCAAACATACACATTACTTCTTATAACATTCAAAATCAACTGGCACATACTTTCTCACAAAAATATTTAAATTATTAAACAGATTCACTGTGACTTCATAATTGTATTAGAGTAGGAGAAAGGAATCTCAATATCGATTTATGTATACAAAGCTAGAGAGAAAACTATTCCACTGATTTGGAACAAATTTGCTTCAAACATGTCAATTAGACCTGTATGGATACACGAAAAAAGGTTTTGAAAAATTTGGAAAAACAACCCCCTTTTTGGCAAAAAAAAACCCCAAAAATCAGTTATTATTATTATTACGAGAATGTTTAGAAAGATGTGGTTTTTTGTATGTGGTAGGATACATTAAGGGCTAAAAACAAGCCAAATTTTAGCAAAATCTTTAAAGCCATTTTATTATAAAAATGATAACAGATTTTTTGGAGGTTTTTGGCCAAAAAGAGGGTTGTTTTTCAAAATTTGTCAAAATATTTTTTCGTGCATCTATACAGACCTAATTGACATGTTTTGTGCAATTTTTAACGAAATCGATCGAATAGTTTTCTCTCTAGCTTTGTATACATAAATCTATGTTGAGATTTTTGTGGAATAATAATAATATTTATTAGTTAGTCTCCTACTTTAATACAAGTACCTGGGCGACCGAGCATCGCTCAGTACTTTTTTTTAGGAAAATGTATGCAAATACGAATCACATACTGAATTTGTTTATGTATTTTAGAAATAACAAATAATAATTATAATCATTAGATAATTTATATTACCTTTATAGAAATATAAAGAATGCAGAAACTGGTGAAAAGGGTTTTAGAACGGATAATAACAGCTCAAAAATAATGTTTTAGTTACGTTTGGTGTGGAAATCAGCTAATACAGTATTGGAAATATTATAGGAAACAGCTGATTACTGTTATTGTTATAGTCAATAAACAGTTATAGTCAATATGTAATGATTTTAAACTCCATAAGCCCAATGTTAAAAATTTTCAATTTTCAAATGAGTTATTTAGAAAAATACGAGTTTTCCTGAGGTAGTGGTTTTCACCAATCGATTTTTTAGACCCAAAAGCCACTACTCCCAAACTTTCAGCAAAATCCTTTCGCTGGATCTCGAGATTGCTCGTACAAACAGAGATTGCTCGTATTAGAGTATAGTATAGGATAGGATTATGCAGTCGCAATGAATCTGTTTTATAATTTAAATATGTTTGTGAGAAAGTATGTGCCAGTTTCTGGTAGGCTACCGTTTATTTTAAATGTTATAAGAAGTAATGTGTATGTTTGAACAGGGACCGCGAGGGACGTCAAAAATCTCTTAATAGGGAAGTCCCTTAATATTCACAGGGTGAAATATTTGTTGCAAGTCAGTCCAATAAAACTTTAAATGTTTTTAAAAGACTGTGAACCTTGGTGGTTATCATTATAAAAAAATATTAATAAAAACTATATAGCTACTGATTACAATTCATTCTATAATACCTTTTACATTAATTTATTGCTTTTAGAGTTTACTTTATTGTTTTTTTTAATGAATGGGCCTACCAAAAGTTTATTGTTATTCGTTAATTGTTATTTTTTAAGTTTTTGGTCCTATATGATTTTTTCCTATATGATATAGGGTACTTTATTTTACCCTTAAACCGAGGTTAAAATAACATAAACTAAACTCTAAACTATATTATAAAGGAGAAGATTTTATGTTTTTGCTTTTTAGAATTTAATTAAAAAACTAAATATACATTTTTATAAAATCTTAGATAATATTTTAGGAAAAACCACACCTGAAATATATTTCAAACAGTGGATGTTAACGCTTTGGAGTAAAAACCAAGCGTGCTGCTTGCCAGAAAGTGTACTTCCGAATCGTCCTTAGGACAGTACAAATTGGCAACATAACCTTGCTTCATACTTGATGAGTAAACTTATTTATTTGTAACAGTATTTGCTTTTTTAGTTGGATTCTTAAAATGTACACCTAAAGAAACAACTTCATTTATTCGTAGCATTTATCCATTAGCCTATTACGAAGATGTCAAGAGCGTGGGCAAGAAATACCAGATCGGTTATTTTGACCACAATTTTAAAAACGATAACAACTTTATACGCGTATGTTTCATAAAATTTATTAAACAGCGTTGTGTCTTTTTATTTCTAGTTTTAAAGTTATTTTAATTTGAAACTAGTTAGGTTCTAGTCACTAATCTCAACAAGTCAACAATAGCAACAATTTACCGAAATTTAGTTAAATTTTACAAAGTCTTTGTTTTAAGATTTTCTAAAAAACACATGGATTGACAACGAAACGTGATAGACCCCTGGTTGTAATAAGTTTTTAGTGTCTTCAAAAACAAAATTATTGTAATTAAATATTTTTGATCTGAAGTTCTAAGCTGTGATAATATGTTTTATTTGAACTTCAAAAATTACGTCTGTGCTGGAATATAACTGTACGAAAAAGGAGCTTAACAGAACTATAATATATCACAGTGCTGATAGTTCTCAGTATTAATAACTTTCAAGGCCTTCTAAAAGGAAATATTTTCCTGTTTTATAAATCAAATTTGAAAATCTTTAATTATTTTGAGGAGTTTGAAAGAGAAATTCATTCATCTTAAGTTCCAGTAAAACTTTAATATAGCAGACTGTGAATGCTTTGTTCTGTATTATTACGCTCTTTAACAGTTATTGATGTGATGCCTACCAGCAGCGTGTTGCGGGTATGTCTGACCGCAGCAGATACTTGAGGAAGAGAAACTCATTACTGCCGAAACCAGGCTGGCCGCAATTTTCCAAGTATTAGCACAACTTTCTGCGAAATTAATATTACTTCCTGAGTCGAGGCGTAGGAACTACTTCGTGGAAAGGATTGGCATACTTTTTTAAATAAAAGAAAAAACGTAGGCATAGATTTTAAACTACATTTTTGCTTAATACTTTTTAAGCATATGGTATTTTGATTCATACGAACTAAAATATGTTTGTATTTCAAAGTATTAACTACATTTTGCATAAATTTTAGACATTTGTAAAAAATAATATGTTTAAGTTTAGCCTAACAGACATACAGATAGAGAAATGAATTAATTTAAAGCATTTACTTAGTGTATTACGTATCGAAGTTCAAAGAGGCAAAGGTTTTCAGAGTTTTGATTTCCTACGTAAAAAGTAACAGCGGTGAATCACCGTCATTATGAGATCACCTTCTAATTTAATGGCAGGCATTAACCACTAAGCGAGATGGAAGTACTGAGATAGCGATAGCTTCAAACCAGCGACTAAAAACCAAGTAAAGGATAAAACGAACCACCATAATATGCAAGAAGCCATACAGAATAATAAAGAAGACTAGGGTACACGGTATTGGTCCGGAGGCGCTATACCGGATCAAACTTCCTTCACAAGCGACTTCTTTATGACTCGTATCAGATAAGACATTGACCATGAAATAACAAGCCGTAAAGAATACATTTGGACATTATGGGTTTAATCGTAGTGCAGATTAGGAATGTGTGTATCATTAAAGTGGAAACGCAGCAAAGGATAATCTAAATGGAAGAAAACTTCTTCTCTTAGCTGGTGAAAAACGATCCACGATATGGAAACGCGTAGCTGTCTTCTTCGCTTAAGGAAATAATTCAATTCTACTGAATAATAAGTCTCTTTCGACTGATATTAACGAAGGGTCTACATGTGCAAATACTCTTTTCGACCGGGATGTTTATGGAATAAGAAATGATGGTTTGGATAGCGACAGTTTTTACTATCCGTTCTTCCTCGGTTTGCATTTTACCGTAACACTGTTGGCTTTCTCGTAATATCATGTGACGTCTTGGCGGGGACACAACTTGAACTAGCTTTACCTGTAGATATTGGAGCGGTTGGAGGCTCTGAAATTGGCAATCTGGGAAATAAAGCGGTAAGGTTGATTGAGACAGTAGGTAGTTACTAATAGTTGACCTTTATCCAACAATTGTAAAATAGTACATGAATTTATATTTCAAATACATTCTGTCGAAATAAATTGTCAATATTGTCAATAAATTGTCGAAATATCCCTGTCCGTTATATTGGTATACGGTGTAGTTTTCGAAGAGGAATCTTATTAGTAAAAGTTATTATTTGGCGAACCTTCCGTCTTATTTATAGAATAAATGCAGATTAACGAATTAAAATGTAAGTAAACGAGCCCAGGCTCAGAGAGGATCAATATATTTAGGTCACATCATTAAGGAAAGTGGTATACACCTGAGATAGAAGAGAGAATTGCAGCTGAAAGTTCATGCTTCTTAACCTTTGCTTGCATTCCCCATAACCAATATTGCTGTCATCTCTGATATCAAGAGCAACCATAATTATATAAGAGTCCAAGGGAAAACGGGCTAACCCCGGAAAACCAAAATTTTCAGTATGGAGTTTTTAAACTTGACCAACACTTAGTATGTCATCTATGACATAAAAAATATTAAGTTCAGTTAAAATACAATCACATGAACCACTAGCAATACTTTTAAATAACTTTCAAATGCCTAAAATGTGTATCTTTAAAATGACATACTTTTGATGTACCATCTGAACTGTAAAACAATGCAAGAACAGCTGCAGTTCAAGTAAAAAGAATGCGCTTGCGTGATCAGTGGGTTAACCTCTTGCCTAGATTTAATGTGGGTTGCCCATTCTTCCCAAGTATGGAATATTTTTAAATAAGTTTTTCTCCTACTGAGAGCTCGTTTTTGCCAATTCTTATGAAAAGAAAATTTGCAGATTTTAGAGTAGAATCCAAATTTGACCATATATATAAAATTTCATTTTTTTAGGCACGTTTTCCCCTCGGACTCTTTGATGTATATTAGACCCGTAGTATTGTTAGGTTTAAACGGTAGAACATAGGCCGATAACAAGTCTTTTCGACAAACGCTGTAGCACCACGAGAGAAACTGCGTACATGCCATTAGGTGAGTGATGAAACTCTCGATGCGCGTAGGAGGGGAGGTAGAAGAGGGGAGACATAAACCAACTAAGGATGGTTGGTGGTTGTTCCCCTAGCAACAGCTGTCCCGCGCATGCGTAAACTTTCTCTTTGCCACTGCGTATCCATAAGACAGTTTCATCACTCATTTCACGGCCTGTACACGAAAATTAATTCGCCATATGGCAAACAGCTTATAATGTGACTCATATCCCTTAAACACATAACCTATAAATGAACTGTCTTACAAATTAATAAAATTCCGGACACGACTGAGATTACTGATAATAAGGGATGGTTGGTTTTCACTCAAACACGTTACACTTTTCTAAATTGATGTTAGCATACCTTGTCAAAAGAAGTTCAGATTCCTTTTCTTCTTTCTTGTTGCTAGAAGATGTTTCGCCTCAACAGAAGGCATCATCAGGCGTAGCGCAATTATATCAGAAACACGTTTACTACAAGAACATAAACAGTTAACACACATCAAAAAACATACACAATTTCATAACGATTTGATATTTGTAATTCTAAAATAAAAATGAGTTCTTTGTTATGGACACATCGTTCTAGTTTTATTAAAACCATGAAGCTCTGCTGGTATTGGTCTGAAACAGTCCTGATTGACCTTTGGTCTTGTTGAGATTGTCATTGATATTGTATAAATAGTATCGTAGATGCAGTTGGAAGCAAAATGTTGTTTGCCACTTAAAAGAGAGTCTGGATCTTTTTCCCATTGTTTGTAAATGGCATATTCCTCCTGTATATTAATTGTTCGATCTCTATTTTTATTGTGTTTAGTATATCTAAGTTATTGTCAATATTGTTGTAAGTAGGCCTGTACATTTTTCTTGATTCGAGTTAAACACGCACAAACATTTTTTTTTATTGTGTGGTACTAAACATCATTGTTCCAGAGAATACAATATTGTAAGTATAAAGAATGTTACAGACCAACCGAGCTGAACTCTTAGCTAGCAACGTAGGCTCGCCCACTTGGAAAAGTTATTCACCCTGTCTTACTTCACTTACTTTGTACGCTATTGTTAACTAGTGTGTTGATCTTACTAAGTATTATAATGTAAAGAGATTGTTTAATTAATTACGAATAAAACGTTAATCTTGTAATAATAAAGTTAGTGAGTTGAAGATTTTCAAACGCTTCGTCTTAGTTTAAGCTGGTACAAGGAAGCCATACAGAAGTTTAAATTTAGTTAATCAGCTAAGGAGACTAACCTGAAGTGAACTTTAGTGTTAAGATTAAGGTTAGAATACGAATATAATTCAATAGCGCACACATATACAGGGTTTTCATACAATAATGGTGGGGTATAATTATTAAATACAGTAAAAAGAAAATGAGAAAAGTTAAAAGAAAATTGTTTTGAACTCCTGTCATTAAAAAGATTTTTATAAATAACTAATACACTTTAATGTGGCTATCATTTATTGCTCTACAGACATCCAGACGATGGTCTATTTCAGCCCACATGTTTTGCAACTTTTCCCTTGTTACAGTGGAGACTGCATATCTGATTCTTTTTCTCAGATGAGCCAAATTTCGAATTTTTTGCGAATAAACTATGTTTTTGACATGCTTTCAGAAGAAAGAATCACACGGAGTCAAGTCTGCGCTTCCTGGTGTCCATGCTATAGGGCTACCTCTGTCAATCCACCTGTTTGGGAACTTAACATGTATGGCATCTAGAACAATGATTTTGTAATGTGGAGGTGTTCCATCTTGCTGAAAATAAAGACTATTTACATTTTACATTTCGTCAAGTTGAGGAAAACAATAGTTCTCCAGCATATCTAGGTAAACATTCCCATTGATATTTTTTCAGCGAAGAAAAATGGCCCAATCACTTCTTCTTTGGACAGACCACACCAAATGTTGATTTTTAGCGAATCTCTTTCCTTTTTAAAAATTTCGTAAGGGTATTGAGATTCCCGAATCCATACGTCATTGTGCCTATTAGCACACCTACTGCTTCATCCCAAAAAATATCATCACTCAAAAGGTTTTCTGCTATTTGGTTCAACATAAACGTAGCAAATCCTGATCTTTTAAACATATCTGGAGGCTTGATTTTTTTGAAGAAGTTGAATTTTGTAGGCATGAAGATCTCGTTTTGTGTAAAACTTTGTGAAATGTACTTACTGGTATTCCTAATTCAAGATTACGATGAGGAACTTCTACTATAAGATAGTCTTATGTTTTCGACTGTTTGGTTTGAGGCTGGTGGTCTACCAGGAATACTTTGCTTTTTAACTGACCCAGTGTTTACTCCTACGCCGAATGTTATTTTCATGAGGTAAATGTTATTTTGTAATTGTTCTTAAAAATTCCCGCTGCACTAAAATCACTGACTTTAGTTCACTTAACAACATTACACACTTAGCTTTTTTTTTATCAGAAAACATGGTTTGTAAAGAAAACACAATCTGAAGTTAATTTCAAATAATAAGGTTACCAATTAGCACAGCAATCAACTCAGCTGTTTTAACGAATGTAAACAAAACTATTTGAGCTACTGGATGCAGGGCTACCAATATGAAATGTTTGATTTTCCTCATAACAGTTTTGCAGACAATTAAAATCCCACCAGAATTTTATGAAAACGCTGTAAATTAAATGAAAATATATACAGTATTTCAATTTAAATTTTTGTAAAAATAATTTTAGAACATTTTATTTTTTTAACTATAATACAGGATGTAAACATTCACCTTTGGAACAAATCGGTTTGGACACTTGGTTTCAACTGATGATCCAGTATTTTGTAACTAACGAATCTAAGAAAATTGTTTTGTTCAGATTACTGTGGCCCAAAAGTTATATTTTAAATAATTTAAAATGTAAACATAAGCCGAGTGTTACTTAATTTTCAAAGTAAACTATGAAACGAAAGTTTTGACTTACTTGGCCTCGTTTCAAAATGGCTACCCTAAAAGTACACAATTTTGTTCGTTCTTTTATTTCTCTTCAGAACAGTTTTATTGTCAGAACTCAAAATTGTATAAACCATTGCCAATGATTTAACCTTACAAACTATGTCCAACTTGGGAACTGTTTCACAAGATTTCCAAACCGGGAAGAACGGTAGAAAAACTCTAAAACCATAATTATTTGTTCGATGAACATTCTGGTAAAAAGAGTGTATTTGGATATGTACAGTCTACTCGAGTTTTAACTATCGAAAGGAACTCACTCTGTACAATATAATGGTTTCCGTAGACGAAGTAGACAACTGTGATTTTCCTTGCCGTGATATTTCACCAGCGAAAAGAAGAAGAGTCTTGTAGTAAGTGACACACTAGGGTGAGGTACCTCTCATATGTAAAGTTACATTATTATTGTTTTGACATATTATATTTGTATGAAGTGTACGAATAATGTACTAAAAACAATGTTAAGTGTTGTGTATGTACAGGGTGTTTCAAAAAGGACTTTACAACTTTGACAATTTATATACATTTTATTAAACAAGGTACAGAGCTGGTTTTGGTGTTGTTTTAAAGGAAAACAGTTCAAGTTTTGAATCGCGTAGTCCGCTAGTGCCTAATCGCGCCGCACAAGCGCTAGTGACAGTTACGTTAAAGATGGCTGCCTTCACTGGACCGGAGCGTGCTAGTTGTGTGTTTTGGTTTGAAGAATCGAAGTCTGCGACAACAGTTCAGCGTAATTTTCGTACCAAGTACGCTAAAGATCCTCCTAGTAGGCCTACAATTTATGAGTGGCATAGGTGTTTTGTAGAAACAGGGTGCTCAGTGAAACATAAAAAATCCTCAGGTCGTCCAAGCACATCTGACGAAGTCGTGAGCAAGTGAGACAAAGTTTTGTAAATAGCCCTACGAAATCGACCCGGCGTGCATCTCGTGAGCTGCAAGTACCACATACGATGGTTTGGCGTGTGTTAAGAAAACGTTTGCACTTGAAACCATACCGATATTCGCTTTTACAAGCAATTAAAGAAGATTGCCCGTAGGAACTTCTGTGTTTATATGTTAAATCGAGTGGATGATGATGAACATTTCTTGGACAACATAATCTTTTCTGACGAGTCCACTTTTCACTTAAGTGGCAAGGTAAACACACATAACTGTAGGATTTGGGGCAGTGAAAATCCACATGAAACATTGCAACATGTTCGTGATAGCCCTAAAGTGAACGTTTTTTGTGCGTTGAGCAAGAGGAAAGTGTACGGCCCCTTTTTTTCCCAAGAGAGAACCATCAATGGAATAGTGTACCTTGATATGTTAATTTTTAATACCACAGATCGATGAGGATGACCGAGAACGAAATGTTTTCTTTATGCAAGATGGCGCACCACCACACTATCTGACTGACGTGCGGGATTTTCTAAATGACCGCTTCCCAGGTCAATGGATTGGCCGTGATGCGCCAATTGCATGCCCCCTCCGTTCCCCAGACCTGACACCACTAGATCTTTTTTCTGGGGTTTCATAAAAGGTATGGTGTACGTACCTCTTTGCCGGCCACTCTACCTGAACTTAGAGCAAGAATTTACGCTGCTGTGAGCAAGTTACACCTGAAATGCTAGTGCGAGTCTGGGAAGAAATCGACTACCGATGGGATGTCTGCAGAATAACCAACGGAAGCCACATAGAACATCTTTAGTTTAAGGTAAAAAAACTTGAAGTTTTTTCCTTTAAAATATCACCAAAACCAGCTCTGTACCTTGTTTAATAAAATTTATATGAATTTTCAAAGTTGTAAAGTCTCTTTTGAAACACCCTGTATAAGTGTTTGAGTGGACATAGATAGCTGGTCTGATGATGCTGCCTGTGGTAGTGAAACATGTAGCCACATAAAAGGTAAAGTAAAACAGAGACTACAGTTGACAGCAAATAAATAATAGTATATAGAAAAGTAGAAAAGAAGAAGTTTGCTTCCATTTGGATCCCCCTTTGGTCAGATTCTGCTGCGTGTTCGCTTTAATCACTCTTACTACATTCCTTAATGGCTTGTTATTTCATGGCCTGTGTTGGTTACTTGATATGAGTAAGGTCACTTTTTTTTCTTTCTCTGTAGGATGAAATGCTTTTACTCACACCTCTCTCCTGAGAGGTACTGTGGGACTCACATATTCACCTCTCACTTGCATGCACTACCCACTAAAACATCCTCCCCCTCCTCTTTGGACGTGCTATGTGGAGAGCAGTATCATCATCTAGGGAACCAGTAATGGCTGCAAACTGGATACACTCACTACAATGAAATTAAAATTAGAGGCATGCATTGAAGAATCTCTTAAGCGGAGGCGCAGCAGACGTCACTCTACCATGGGTCATCCAAGATGGCGGCTGGCCGATTCCTACCGTCTTAAGGGATGTCGAGTATCCTGCAGACCTCGGCTATGTATACTTAGCCCGAGCCGCAAGCATCGTGAAACAATTTAAAAGCACATCTTTTAGCGAAAACATCTAAGGCAGGGTTGCCAGATGATCTTAATCCAGGTCTTAATCCAGGACTTAGCCCTGTTATCATTGCTTCAATTATATATTATATTATGTTCCTACAATAATGAATTATAATAATTAGAAAAACACAATATAATATTAATTTCAGAAGAAATAATTGTAAAAATTATTAAAATAATACTAAAATAAGACTACAAGAAAATTTAATAAAGATTTAACAAAATTAAACTAAATAACACCACTGTATTTATAACAGTAAATTGTATACTGTTGAGCGAAGGTAGAAAGAACTCAACACAATATTTAGTTAGTTCTACGAATATTTATGTTTGAACCCTGCCGACCATGGTTCCGCCAGTTGCGACAGTTACGAGGCTGCTGTCGATTTACTGTCATAAAAATGTATACATTTGTTGCTTTTATTTTCCTTAGTCTATGGATTAGCTGTAGTGACGAAGCGTGATAAAATTTACTAAATATTGTGAGTTTAGTGTTTTCATGAAGCTAAATTATTGTCTCTAAAAATCTCAAACGATGAAAACGGCCCGTCTTAGGTCTTCGCCTTCATAGACCAAACTTCCTCATCACCCAGATACAATCTTTTTTTTGTACCAATAATACTCAACGAGAAAATGTTTGATAAAACCTACAATATTGGTATTGAGATAGATCTCCGTAAGAAAGACATGTCTTAATAGAGAAAATACACGTAGAATGAAATTCTAAAAAGTGTAGAGCCAAATCTGTCAATTGACTCATCCCGCGCGAAACGACGTGCTGTTGCTAAGTTTATTGTGTAGAATATACTGTAGTGTTCACGCGCAGGCATGGCCGAGACCGACTGAGCCGGTGACGTCAGTCGGCACCCACCGCGCCACGATAGCCTATACTACTAGTACTCGCCACACATGTACCTCGTTCATGTTGCTCCAAGATAGATAGATCAATGTTAGGTTAAACTTCATGCCAAGTTTGAACTCAATCGGTTAAACCGTTCTCTAGATATTAATTATTTAGTAAAAGAAACAAAATGGCAGATATTTGGAAAAAAGAAGCGTTTTTCGAACAAAATATTACTATTTATTTTCACCCGTAGAACCATTTTTGGAACTGTATAATGAAAATCCTAGATTAAACCCAATAACTCATGTTACCTAGAAGAAAAAGTGAAATAAATCAAATCTTTTATCTCGATCAGGTAAGTAGTTTGTGAGTTAAAGCGCTACAAATAAAAGACACAATTATTGTGAAGTTCAACTAATGCTACGAAATAAATAAAAATAATACACTTTCCTACCTTATATGAAAAAATAAATAAATAAGAACTAAATTATATTTACTTGCTGCTTAGATATAATCATAAATTGAGAAATCGTGAAATGTCGTACATGCTGGGTGCCGAGTTACATCACTGGGCGGGTCTTGCCACTACGCATCCTCTTATATACCGTATATTCCTGAACTGTACCGTACATTCTAGTATCCGTGGTATAGAGTATATATAGTCGAAGGGTAATCTACTTCCTGAGCCTTATTAGTTCAATGTGGCAAACAGTTTAATTGTTTTAGATTCAAACATGTTACACATCTATTTAGAATAAAACTTGTATCTTTCTCTTGACCTAGGCCATACGATACGAAGAC
Organism: Philaenus spumarius; assembly: GCA_018207615.1. NCBI lineage: Eukaryota > Metazoa > Arthropoda > Insecta > Hemiptera > Aphrophoridae > Philaenus > Philaenus spumarius. The sequence continues at coordinate 47,172 of JAGFPH010007771.1, read as the reverse complement.
GGGTAAACCCAGATAATAAATCTGAAGACAAAATTATGTTCAGGCCATTACAACAAGATAATTTGTTGTATGGTCGGACTCCTAGTTGTGCCTTCCTTTGTGTTCAATTATGCCGCAGTTATTGTGTTATTATGTTTTGTGTTTATCCAGTAGAGTTATTTATCGAATGTCTAACCAATACGGTCAAATAAATAAGAATTCAAAAAGAAATAACCTTACAACAATCGCTACAACGATAAATCTTGTAAAAAATATATCATATCTTTTGTTATTAAACAGTAACAGACAATGGCACGCAGCTTTGTGCCAATTATGTGAAGCATTTTATAAACATTTCTCTATGTATTATTTATTTTCTACGCAGCTTATCAAGTCCAAATTTGTATCGGCGTTAAGTGATCATGATTTTATTAAAGAAAGTCAAACAAATAGTTTAAATGTGTTGATTTTATTGGCAGTGCATAAGCTTTGACAGAGACATATTTATACTTGGACCTTTCAGACGTACGCTAAAAATAGATCCAAATGTCAAATTCACAATAGCGTGGAACAGGTTGTATGGGGTTCCATTTACAAACAAGAAATTTAATCTTGTTTTATTTTAAACCGTTCAATCGACGAAACGAGTTTCCAACGCGCCACTGCAAACCGGTCTTCTATTGGCGGTCTCACAAGGCACGCTTTCAGATAGAAATGCAAAGATCGTGATCATATCTTGAACCTTTCTCTAAGTTTACTTTCAGTTTGATATTGTCTCGGTAAAAACAGTCGAGCGGTTATTGCCTGTTACACAGTCTACTGTAGGGCAGTTTATTATCCACGCGAGTAGTTCAATGGGTGAAAATCATTGCGTAATATTCGTGGAAGTGCTTTCTATTTGCAAACAAAGCAAAGGGACTGCAACCTAATCAATACAGACTGCCTCGGTGGCTCAATTAATCATTGTTGATTTAGAGTAGAAATATTGCTTTATAAAATAACGAAGTTATTGATTACAGATGATTGGGATCAGAGCTATCTGTGTCCTTAATAATTTGGGTTTAGTTCTACCTCCTATGTATGTAAGTACATCATGTATTGTTGCTACATGGACGATTCGAAAGCCATTATCGATGTCTCGATGTCTAGATACCTAAAACAAACAACTCCTGCCAGGATGTTGTTTACTGCCAGGTGTTTCTATCAATTTGCAATATTTACACATCAAGTAATAAAATTTTCACTGATTGTTCTAAACTGGACAATACAGTCGGATTCGCATTTGTTAAGTCAGAAAACAGCTTTATCTATGGATCTATGGAGGAGAGTTTCTTCTTCTGAACATACAGCAGAACTTTGCGCAGTAAGAAAGGCACTAAATACTTCATCATCAACATCTGTGTGCCTTTTTAAATGTTCTAATTCACGAAGTGATCTTGAATCCATCAAGTCACGGTTGTTTAATTAACAATAAGTTCCTTGTATGACTCCGCCACGTGACTTCTTTCTTCGTTTTCACTTACGCGTTTCCACCCTCAGAGTACATCCCTCGATAAGAGTTTGTCAATACATTGAAATTTAAAGTCACAGACACACATAAAACAGTTCCCTAACTCAGCTGATATTATGTGTTCCACGCACATTCCGGGTTACGCTGGGATTCAGATAAATACCAAGGCATACTTAATGAAACCACTTACAGCCTAACGTAAAGTGTTAACTGTCATCATAATTTGTGTCCATTTTGAAACAAGCCTTATTTAGACAGTGGTAAGAAGAGTGGGCAAAGGTATAAAATATACAAAATAATAAACTCCGGTAAATTGAGGATACTGTTCGGTCATGAATATCTTCAAACCGCCAAAGCAGTCGAGAAGGAGTTCTTTCGTCTACATATTGGCCATTCCGTGTTAACCAACGGGATTCTGATGCGTCATGGGGGTCCATCAAGCACCTTCTTTTGAAGAGTGGAAAATCAAAGTATGTTTGTAAGAGGTTTTGCCTACCAAATTGCATTCAGACGATATTGGGTGATGAACATTAATATGGTGTTAGCGGTTCTCCATCGTTTTGTCCTAACTATGCATTTTATTTATCCTTATTGTATTTATTAATTATTATTTACCATTAATTTTTATTGCTAACTAGTTTCAGCAGTGTGCCTGTGTATGATTGTTGTTATCTCAATGTATTTGTTTATTTATTTTATGAACATTATATAAATGCTTTCCGACTTCCAGGTGATGATGACCACTCAGGTTTTATTACCATGGTTATCGTTAAGTGATCGATTTGTGTAGTTATTGTAAGCGCTATTTCCAGAGTCATAGCACAAATAAATACATTAATTATAATAACAAAGTTCTAAACATATAAAATATACAATTTTTATTGATTATTCAAAAATTGTTAAAAGTACAGACTCTTCAAGATTTCTGAGGGTGGTAATTGATTAATACATAAATTGGTAATCACATATTTGTTTTCTCTCAAATAAACTTAATTCAGTTTGCTTTGTTCCAAGCTATTTCATGTTTCTAGTTTTTCCACTGATAATGATATATGATATACAACATATATTCTCCTACCTCAGCTATAAAAATGTTGTATCCTGACAAATGTCATCTTCAATTTAATCTTGCAGATCTTTTGTAAAGTTCAACGTCTGAACAAAAAAATTAAACGCAGGCCTACTGTAAAAAGGCGTTAACTATTACTTTTACTACGAAGTTGATACAAACCTCCTACATTTCCAAACATTGTCTTCGTGGTAATCATATGTGTGTACAGATAAGCCCAATTATCTAATGCGTTTTATGTCTTAAAGCTCTTCACATATGTATTTGTTAGTTAAATTCTTTGTTATTAACAAATTATTTGTTTAAAACATTAGAAATATCAGTGCTTGTTCAGTATGTAAAAGTTAAATTTTTAATTTTTTAAATTTAAAAACCTATTCAAACCAAAAATCGCGAAACTATATAATAATTGCGTATGTTGTCATTTGCTATCATTTATGTATACAAACTATTTTATTTTAGACTAAACTCGTAGGTATCAACCTTCTTACAACACAAACACAAATGGTCTAATTTTTGTAAATTTCAGTATTTATCCCATTAATTTTAACTCATACACATGTAGTAAATTCACAGTTTTCATGTAACTTTTCTTACAGTTCAAATTGTACGTATGTGTGTAGTCCATATTTTATGGAAAGTATAGTTTCAGTTGTAGTGCCGTATTGGAAGCATCCGTTCTTTCACCTTTGCCAGTAGGATTGCGCTGAACGATCTTTCTCCATTATAAAAAGAATTAACCTGTAGAGTACGATGGGATGCGGAAAATGATTGAACGGCCTGGGGAAAATAACTATTAATTACAAAGCATCACGTTGGAAAGAAAGAGATTACATCATTTGCTCTTATGAGGTAAAAAGGGAATTTCTGTTAATTTTATAGCAGTTTAACTACTAAATTATCATAAAATGTTTCTTTTAATGTAATAAAGCGTTTATTAAATTTATTTTATTATTGAACAGTTTTATGTATCCTAGTTGTTTTTTTTATAATTTTCGTCCAGAATTTGTAAATCCGGCTCTGTTGTAAGCACGTGTTCTTTTACTTAAAATCAGAAAATATTTACTTTTAATTTTTTTTAAATTGATGGATCTAATATTTCAGAGGTGCTACAGAATTTTGAACCATGAAGTACAAACAATGTAGTGGTAATTAAATTTCGCATATTTGAAATAATTGGCACCTGGTGATATTCTAACTGAAAGAGAGAGTTTTAAACGAAATTCATAATTTAACAACAACCACTTCCAAGGACCACTTTACTTCTTATTGTTCTTGTCTTATCTCGCCACAGCGCAGGCGCCGGTACAATACAAAGCTGTAGCACGTGCCGCTTCCGGTGTGTTCCACTGCCTGCTCGCTGTTTCCGGTCTGGTCTATTTAATTAGCTCACTACACTTGTTAGTAAGGCATTGGCTCGACTGCAGATTGCAGCATTAGCAATTTTATTTACGGCCACTTCCGGTGGACTCGACAAATTGCCAGCGACAAGTGCACTCCCCCGCGCTCTTCCCTATATCGGGAACGTTTAAAATAATTACTTTGATTGTTGTCTACTTGGAATTGCAAATTAAATCATGGTCTTCCTCGGAAATAATTCGGTTAACGATCCATGTCACTTCCACTCCTCATTTCTGCCTCATTCTTTTCCGTTCAGAATGTATGATGCCTTGCATAATTGTATTGTTGATGGTAATCGTGTGATGTTTTGAGACACTTTATAGACTTTGTTCAACCTTCACCAACTAATTAGAGCATACCTTCTTGATAAAAATATGAATTAACAACTGAAAACTTATTTAAATAGTTTGATCAATTATAAAATAAAACGTTTTTTCAGGGATATTTTGGTTCTGTGCGCAAGTCTAATAACTCGCCGCCACTACTGGACTATATGACCACTCGGATGACTTTTCTCACTTTCTATCTACCTGCGCCTCTCTTCACAGGCTTCGAAGTCTAAACCCCAACGAGTATATTGGGTATGAACGTCAGTAGTAAAAGGAAACAAGGATAACCTAGAAGCAGATGAAATGACAAAGTTGAGAAGGACATCTCACCACAAGATCAACTTCCATTCGCGCTTCATGGCCTGCCCATCTGAGCTGACTTGATGGGCAGTACTCAAAACTTGAGAAATTTTCGCTCGGGTCAGCCAGTTAAGGGTCTGCTCCAGTATACGAAAAAGCAACCGGAAACGCAACCGCTTCTCACTGTATCCCTATCTAAACAGTGCAATTTCTTGCAGCTGAACGCTTTGACATTGCCTCATTTCAAACCATTTTATAAGTCTATCTTTTGTAATTGAGTGCTGAAAAAAAAAACTGAATATTCTTTATAAAATTTCGGATCCGACTCGCAAATTATTTTTCATTATACATTTTTTATTGTGTTAGGAAAAATATTCAAACTTTGTTCTTACAAAATGTCAATTACATAACCAATCAAAAGCATAAAAAAAATTAAATTGCAAGACGATGCGTATTGTGACTATGCTTAAAATGAGACCTTGCAAACAATTTTATGATAAAAAGTAAACGAAATAATTTTTTTGAAATTTAACATTGCTTTTATGGAATAAAAATCCAAGATGGCCGCCACTATAGCAGACCCCAATAATAACAAACAGGGGTTTTTTGTCTTAAACTTATTTTATCCAAAACTATGACTATGGCCCTCGATAAGAGCATTGGCTTGAATATTTTCAATCCATTACAGGTTGTATTTAATGTTCTTTTAATTTCGTAAACTAATTCTAATTTCGTAAACTACTTCTAATTTTATAGGCTTAGTTTTAAGTATTTACAAATTATTTCTGTCCAACATAATAACCTTATAAAACCCTAAAAATACACAGTTATTAACCCTAAATAATTCCTGTACCTAAAATAACCAAATTTGAAGTTAATTGTTTAGCTCGACTATAACTAAGATTAGATTGTACAGATGGGCCAACATTTCTCTGCACGCGGACGGATTGACTATTCTCCCTCCCTCCACAGAAACAGTTTATCTACTGTTGAAATCCGTATGTTTGACGTTTAATATATCTTGACAATGACCTCCGAATACGAATGTCGCGATTACTGACAGATATGTGAGACAATACAAATTGCAACGCTGTTTTGTTAATAATCAAACCGTTTTTATAAGTACTCTCGTGTATGAAATGAGTTAAATAATTTTGTATTCCACGTTTAAGCAATTGGTTGTACTTATTTATGTACAGTAGTCTGTTATTATAGGCTATGTTATTTGGAAAAATATATCTGAAAAAATTTAATTTTGGTGGCATTGTCCGTAACAAAACAACCCTTATATGCACTTACCCAGGGCCGCTGAGAGGGGGAGGGGGCAAAAGGGACACACTACCTCGGACCCCCAAATGTCAGAGGGCCCCTGGATTTAAAAATAGGCTAATTCAAAAATTGAAAACAATGAATACGTTGATTTAACAGTCAATTAACTTTTTTTTCAATAATTAATTAGTTTCAAAATATTTGTATGACACCCACAATAATTTGATGTATGTATCTGAGTTCAAAATAAAAAGTTTCCTCCAAAAGGAAACATAATTAAGTGAAATTATAAAGTAGGCTTTTAACTTACCCGGACAGATTTGTTTTTGTGTGGTATTAAAGGTGTGTGGTTGGTAAATACAAATAAGGAATATTGTACCTTTATAAATTAAATCAAGCTCGAAGGTCGTAAAGGCATAGGATCCCTTAACAGTTTTCTTTTAACACTATTGTAATACATTAAAGTACACAATTACTATTTTTCATAGGCGTAACCAGGTGGGGTTTTGGGGGTTATAACCCTCCCTCCCCCTTTGTAAAAATATTTCGCACTTTGTTTACATTAAAATACGCTTTTAAGAGTAATTTGTTTTCAGCACCTATGCAGATGTCAAACTACGATAAATTATCAATATATTGTTGACATTATCTTCGGTCGAATTGGGCACTGGCAGTTTATTTGATATACTATGCAGTATAGTGTACGGCCTGGAACCAGCAACCAAGGATTCCTTGTTCACTGCCTACGGAGTTTTCGTCCGCCACGGATTATTTGCCATCGCCATCATATCAACAGTGGCGCGAAGGAGAGAATTAGAGCATACACATTGGTCGGAAAAATAAACGATAGGTTTATTTACCGCTGACGGTAGCTGTGCAGCAGATGCCACTACAACCGACGAATTTTCCACCGCCTCCACCGAAACAGTGGCGAACGTGACCAAATCGATGGACCAAATGCACCTTAATTTTCCTTATTTTAGTATATTTTTCGTAGAATAATATCCTTCATCCACAAGTGTAGTTCGTCAAATGACGAAACCGACATTCTTAAATAATTGAAAAATGTTTCTCTAGTTCCTCAAATCAGGAATCACAGCGTAGAATGCTCCAAAATCTTCTCTTCTTTTATTTATTGATTGGATGAACCCAAATAAGTATATTTTTTGCTTCCTTTTCAATCGGCGAGAGTAATAACATATTACATAACACACTTCGTAATTGATGAACTAGACACTTCAGTTTAATGACTCCCAATGAGGCTTTTAGGCGGAGCGGCGTCGGAAACTTTACCGACGCACACTTTAAATTTTACGAGTGGCGACGGTAACTAATCTGCAGCCGACAAAAAAACGCCGTGTGTGTTCCAGGCCTATGGAGTTAGAGGCAGTGCACGGAAAGATTTGGCGGGGGATGAGTCATGGTTGCTATTCTATACCTATATAATTTTAAAATACTTTTGGGAAGCCTAAAACGTGTTATATTGCACCTTAATTAAAAAAAAAATTCATACTCCCCCCCATACGGTCCTCCTGGTTACGCCTATGCTATTTTTAGTATAATACACTAATGCTAATATTAATAGTAATACACTTTTAATGTATTACGTGTACTATATTATTTTCACTTTGTTTAATATTAACTATTGTGTGAAAAAAAGTTACCTTCCTTCCCCCCTCTTCCCAACATTTTGCTTCGAGTCAGGAGGGCCTCATGAATTAAATTTGTCCCAGGCCCTCTAAACCCTCTCGGCGGCCCAGTCTATACCATAGAATATCTATACTCACACATACATCATGCATGCGTGCATACACGCACATTCGTACAATCATAATTAAATAATTAGTCCTATAGGCTACATCAGACATATTTAGGAAAGTTACTAGCGAATTTCCATAGGAAAAATGAGCAGGCCCTTATGGTAAGACTCAAGGTCGGGAGTAGCAATTGAGCACCGATCATGGTCCCCAGAACACGTTTTGGGATGTCATTAAAAAACATATATATACATATTATTATGTATATATGTGTTCGCACTCTAGCGGCCGCAATTTAAGTCCGATTTGGTTCAAATTTGGTACACATGTTGGATGTCTACGTCGGTCGGTCGAGTTCGTTAGCCAAAAAATCCAACAATCGGAAGCACGTTTTTTGACCGGAAGTAACTATTTTTTTAGATTTTTCCCACAAGGCTGAATTTGTTTTTGAGTTTTGTCTACAAATATAAATGTAGGATGTTATTCTGCACATTTTGTATTTTACGCGACCTTATAGCTCGCTTGGTTCCCCCAAAATCGATCAAAACGTAAAATACCATAGAAGTACCCGGTTCAGAGCCATGTGGTGGATCCTACCGTGGGGTTGGCGTGCGAAGCAAGCAATGCATTTTGTATTTATTGAAGATACTCCCAATACGGGGGTTGGCGTGCGAAGCACTCAATGCTTTGTGTGTTGAAAATACTCCCAATATGCGGAATGGCGTGCGAAGCACGCAATGCATTGTGTATTGAAGGTAATGCCAATATGCGGAATGGCGTGCGAAGCATTTTGCAGCTATTCAGCACCGTCATGAATAGACCTATTTCCCAAATTGTTGGTTGAAACCCTAAAACATAGGCTTATAAACTTAATTTTGGAAATTTGCTCAACTCACGTCAGCGGCAGCGGTTCAGCTGCGTGGTCGAATTATTGTAGTTGCAGCTATACACAGTCTGGAGGAGGTTTTCCGACGTAGTCCTGCCAACACAGAATACAAACCAAACTAGTTTCTTACAATCGCGGCGTTACAATTACAATGTTATGTTTACAATATTTGAACAACATAATGCTGTCTTAACGCTGTCCCATTGTTAAGCAATTTAAATGTGTTAATTTCTATTGTTGACGGATTCATTGTATTAAACATGTCCAATCAGTTCAAACAGATTATTATTATGTTTGTATTCATACAACAGAAGCAGATTGCTAAATTGGCTAAGGAAAGGGAAATTTACCTTCGTACTTACTAATTAGTCTATTATAAGCAGATGTATTCTTGTTCTTATTCATGTAATCTTTGCTTTCGGTTTCACAAAGTGAAGGTTCACTACGATAAGTTGCATTCGAAATATAGTTTGAAGCCGTTTGCGATTGTTTTCTTGTAACAGTCACTAAATATTTGTCAGTTTTCATATTTAAATTTCTATTTCCATGCTCACTTTATTTTCCTTGTCTGAAAAATAAAGAGGTTTAGAACCTATTGTAGGCCTAACACAAATTGTAAACTACGAATGCGAGATCAAACTCGAAGCAACACATCGCACTTCGTGACATTAGAGAGAATTCAGCCGAATAAAAGAAATAGTATTCTTGTTTTTTTTTTTTTTACATGCGCGTTGAAAAACTTAAGCCGAACCAAAGAGTTTTGAAAAAAAACTGATAATGTCTAGAATGCTCGTTAGGTCTTAAGGCTCGGCTCCCTAAATTCAAAACGGCGAAGTTGGCAACCAATTTCAATGTTAAAATAACCTAACCATATCTTCATTTTTAAGCAAATTTTTGTGTTATTTTCGTCAAAAACGAAGCTGTATTTTTTTTCCTTAAAGTAAAATAGATTGTGGGTGTTGATTGCTAAGGTTTTTTTGCAACTAAGTAAAAAACTAATAAAGTTTACTATTTTTTACTATTTATATCATACGCTAATTAAAAGAATAAAACGGTTTTTGAAAATGTATCAGCAATTAACATCCGCATATGACAGTACAGTACTTCGAAATGAAACCAAATTTTTAAATTTATTCCACGAATTAACGGGAAAAATGACTTATTCTGTAGCATTGCTCTTAAGGGAATCAGATTCAATATGGCGGACAGGGTATCCTTCCCATATCTGAATGGTTCGTAATTCTCTCCGTGCAATATCAGGCTACCTGACAGTTTTGGCTGAACTAGCTTAACTAACCAAAAACTGTCGAGTGACGTGATAGTGAACAGCGGCATAATTACGAGTTGCTGGTCGGCAACACTTGACTCGCAGTCTGTGACGACCTTGATACGTGCTCTGTGTATTTACTAATCTGTGCTTCCTGTCATTACGGACCGGAATTACGCAAACTCGGCGAACGTGAATAGCCAGAGAACATTACGCCCATTCACATAATATGCCTAACAAAATTGCAGTTTAATTACAACCCAAAATTATAATTGTTGTAAAAAGTCTCACAGGTCAGGCTTACTCTTAGCTCGATCAAAACAGAGCTACTAGGTACATAGGTGAAAATACAACTTTAAGATCTGTAGTTAGGAATTGTGCTCTAACCTCTAAGAACGTTATCGAACACAGATAAGCTGTAATTGTTTTTTCTCAATTACAATTTATTGACCGAGCGTAAGCGAGGTCTCCGTTTTAACTCGACCGTTCGGCATTTCGTCTGTGTGTCTGTCTCACGATTACGGCCAAACGCAGTGACCGATTTTGATGATTTTTTGCATGAATGTTCCTTATTATAAGGCCAAGCCATGCATATATACGGTTTTTTCAATTTTTCATTTTTAATCCCTTAAATAAAATAAAAATGGTGGCCGGACAGTTTCTCTCAGTGTAAGCATTTTTCTAAAGCCAGTTTGTGGCTTAACCGTATGTCGAATTTAAAAACTAATAAAATTTTGCGGGTAGCTTATTAGATTTTCAACAAAATTGTATTCTTGATTTTTTTCGTATCTTTAACGGTAGTTGTATTTTGTATATTTTTCCGGTGTAGCGGATAAGGAAAGCTTTAAAATCATACCTCATTCATGTAATTTGATGATGTATTAAGGAAGTTATGGCGTACCGACAAAAAATGGCCTTGAGAAATAATATATGTGATATTATTGATGATAGAGCCTGACACAGAAATAAAATAGCAGAGTAAAGAGTGTGAATAATGAGAAAACCAAGAAAGGGAAATGGAAATATCAGAATAAGAAAGAAATAAAGAAGAGAAAATTGAATTATGGATAGTCGTTCATAGAAGGCTACACAAACACTTAAACAAAACACCAAACACTTATACTTCGTAAAATTGTCCACACAAATATATTTTAAATAAAATGTATATTGGCTCTCTACTGAATAGTGCTAACATTTTTACAATGTCATCCACCAACACAAAAAGAAAAGTACAAATACAAATTAGCATACACCAATCGAAAGCTATGCTGACCCACCACAATGTGGGAATTATCTTGATCACCATAAAGCCCCGTCCACACTTGCAGACTGTGTATGCAAACAATCGGCCGACTGTCTGCAGACTTTCTGCCGACTGTCGGTAGACTGAAGCCGACTGTCTGCCGACACAGTTTGTGATTCGAGCCTCCGTCTTGTTTTGCGTCCACACTAGAAAGCCAGTGTTTGACGACATTGTAACTGAAGAGGACGTTGTTTTAGCTTGTGTGTGCTTTATCTTTCTAAATCATGTGGCTTATTTACCAATGATGGTGGACCCGCAAGCTTCTCGAAGAAGGTTCCTATTATGGCCGCAATTTGTTATCTGACCTCCGATTAGAAGATGGTGCAGGTTTTCGGAACTTCACGAGGATGACACCTACAGATTTTGAAATTCTGAGGCCGATTGTAGGGATGCAAACTCACGTCATATGTTCATCTGCGAGGTTGACATAATGTAAATATATATTAAAATTAATATATTTCAAATTGATAAATTGTAACAATAGATAAACTACTAATTGGAACTATTTATCTATTTCTATAACAATAGTGATGTTGATTATTGAAATTCAGTCAAGAGCGAACATTCACACAGCTCACATCTTTCTTCCAACCACTATAGGCCTACATTGGAAGAAGGCCAGCTGAAAACTTAACACTAACAACTTATTGGTGTTGGTCCCACGCACATACGATGAGGTACTTGACTGCCCACATTCCGGGCTTCATTAACCGAGTCGTATGTTCGTGGTTCGGCCCAATATAAAAGAGCAAAGCAATGGCTCCCGCTGGGGGTGATGAAAAGTATCGAGGACTTGGTGTCCCTCCACCCTTCGTAGGTGACCCCCGCGATATTTTCCACCCGGCCATTGCTTTGCTCGTTTCAACCACGCGTGGTGCACTGCTTTGCGTGTCCACAACACACACACACACACACAACACACACTCTTACTCAGGTAGGAGTGGGTATTTCAGCTGGAACACAACAATATGGGTCAAATAAAACTGTTTGAAAAAGCGGTCTTTTTGTTTTATTTGACGTTTTAGTAGTCGGACTCAGAATCCAGGTAAATATTTTGTTTCTAATATTACGGTTGGAAAAACTGATGGACTTGTTATGACGAATCTGTATCCTGGGTCTGAACAATTTATGTTTTGATTTTACTATTTCTTGTTAGTGATAAATGTGATGTAATTTACCTTTTTAGCGCTATTATAAGTTGTTTTAAAAAAAACTTTTGTATCTTTTTTCAAATTCTGTACATACTAAGTATTATTTTTAATGTTAATCTTGTATTACAATAAAATGTGTTTTTGTAATTGTTTTTATTTATTGTAATAAACCCAACGACACTGAAAATTTAACTGTCACAATTGGGACTTTATGGTATAGAACAAGTTAAATAATTATTTCCTAGAACATAGACCTAATATGACCTAATAAGAAACAAGCAAACTTGTTTATTGTTCACAAAATATTTACTATAGTACAACACGAAAAAGTAACATCAAACTGCTTTATATAGTTCCAATAATTCATCTTGGAGTCGTAAAATATGTACCATTTATGACGTACCGATGGGGAAAATATTTTTATAACACTCCCATTTGTGTTGTTCTAGAAGTCATAAGCTCATGTACGATAGCCAAACAAGTATAATTTTAATTAATAACCTACAACCATAGATTCCAATGTTACGGCGGAAAATATTTCCCATGCTTAGGCTCGGTGCAGTTTTGTTCAATCTGCGTCCTTCGTCATTTGCCACCAACCGAGATGGATAGAGTATTATTGATTGCCTATTTGTTAAAATTTACGAATTATGGTCATTTGTATCTAATTAAAGATAAATTTTTTTATCTTAAATGTTTATCATTTGATATTGATAAATCAAAACGGTTTAAAGTATATTACTATTAATAGTAATATTTTAAAAAATTTAGATATCATTTTATAAAATTGTTGGCCTATTTGAAAATTGTTTGTATTTATGTACATTTTTGGATATTCAATTGCAGATAAATTCATTACATTTTAATAGATTTTTATATCATATTCATACATCAAATGTCTTAGAGGTTATTAACATTATAATGAAGAAATTAAAAGTTCTATATCCATATTTTTGTCAGACAGAGTTCTGAATAACTTCACGTAGCTTAGGAATAGGATGCCGTTGCAAAATGTGCACTGCCCTATAGCAAGTTGAGTAGTACTACTATGTCCTGCATCCTTCTCGATAACTATTGTGAGTGACGCTGACGTCAGATAGGTGTCTGCGTCACGTGTGCACCACACCATCAGTTCCTATGTAGGCCTACTTCTTCCTATCCGATTGAAAGTGACGCAGCGTCCCGCGTTCTTTTGCAACAAGTGTGCACAGGACCGTAGTATTTTAATCGCTTTAACACTCGCCATCAAAGTGCCGGTGCGATAAGAACAGTTACGTCACACAGACACATGTTTGACTACATTCTCACCGCCTACGCCTAAACTGATGTACTTAGAGAAAGTAACTAAGATGAGACATTTCCGGTCGCGTCGTCTATTGCTTATTAAGTAGAGCTAAAGGTTAGACCTGCAACACGCGGCCCTTGCCCTGTGGTTGTGTAATGTCACGTGGTACTAACGAGCTTCGGCATAAGAGTCGGTTACTACCATCGATGGTTACTACTTGAATGAATATATTTATTTACCACACTTATAAGTTATACAAACTCCACACATAAACAATAACTACAATTAACATTTCATATTAAAATGTTTTCTACATCTCTTGTATTTAATCCAGGAATAATTTTGCAAATACATTTTTATTTTTACAGATTGTTTCGGTAGAATGTGAAATAATGTATACCTTCTATACATATAAAATGATGATAATTTAGTTTTTGGTAATTGAAACACTATTTTTCTTTAATATAAAAATTCATTTCATGTAAAATTACACGAACAATGTGTTTCTGAATATTAATATTATTTGTTTAATAGAGGTTTTATAAGTCCTCCCCCCCCCCCCCCCCCAATACATTAACCCTTACTGTAACCTAGATTGAACAAGTGCAAAATATATTTGCTTTAATATAGTTAAAAAATGTACTTTATGTACTTAAAAAATAAAATTGCCTCACAGTTGCAATCAATCCTTTCGAAAAATCGTTGATCTGATATTTCAAAGTTAAATGTGAATCTAAACATTATGCGTAAGCCACCAGGGTTGTTTATTTAAATAAAATCATGTAATTAATATAAATGACTGTAGTGAAGTGTACAGTTTTAATAATGTGTATTTTATGTCTTGACAAGTAAAACACTATTATGCTTGGAATATGAAAAATGAATTACTACAAAAACTTTGTGATGATGTGATAATGGTGGCTTAGCTCACCGAAACCGGTAATCAAAATATTAGTAAGGATTTTTGGTCGGTGAAAAAATAAGGTGATTAATTTATAATTTTATCTAATATAATACACAGATATTTAACATTTAAACAATTGTATACTTGTGCAGAAGCAACTATTTAATCTGTTATATGCATGACAAAAAGTGATATGGTGGTAACCAAGACATTTTGAAAGAAAATTGTATTTAATTTGTTTTCTGTTCGTTCATTATCACTTATCAGGTCATTTTTTGATAACCTTAACTGCAAGAATTTAAGGTCACAATTTATTAAAGTATTCGTTTAAAAAATTGAGTCCCCTTTGCACATAAATGCAGTGTCATCTGCGAAATCTGTTAAACGGCCTCTATAATATACTTCTCCTGCACACATCATATATGTAAATGATAAAAAAGTATAACTCCTAATACTGATCCTTGTGGCACATCATACTTCCCCCCTCCCCCTTCGGGACCACCGCAAACTATTAATTTCTTTTATTTTTTGATGCGGATATTCTAGCTTTGATACGGGTTTTAGAAGTCTCTGCCAATTATTTTAAATATTGTTTCTGGGAAAAGGACATTTACCACATCATAATTAAAATGACCGAAAGCCCTTATTTTCCACACATCCACCATTTTGGGTTTTCACTTTTTTTGACTCAAAATATATAATAAGTCTTGGAGTTTTATAGCGTAAACGCTAAACTACAAAAATCATCATTTTTTCCTACCAATAAATTTGAATTGGCTGATGTTTAAAATATTTTATGTTGAATATCTTGAAAAAATAACTATAGAAAAATTCCTCTTGGTACAAAACGGTCTTATTTAATGGCAAACGAAAATATTTGAATTATAGGCTAATGTTGTTTTAGACAAGTACCAAGAAGAAAATTTCAGTATTGTTTGTGTCTAGCTTATTATCCTTGACCTACAGAAAAAATGCAAATAATTTTTGTACCTCAAGAAATTATGGCCGTTTAAAAGACAAGTGACTTTCTGATATTTTAATAATGATAATGAGAGTTTTCTTTCACCAAGAATAATATCTAAAACTATTAGTACAGGCTAACACTATTTACTATCAGTAACACCCTGAATGAACAAGAAAAGTACATAGTGGCTTTATTATGTTTATCATTTCAGAGGGGAAGTCGTACGTAGACTGGATGATGTAAGTATACCAGGTGTCTTAAAAGCCCCCCCCCCCCCCTATTATTTTTTTTAGTAATGGAAATAGACAGATTTGCTTTGGGGATTGTTAACATGAACAAAAATGGAGTTTTTTGGTGTATCGTAAATTTCAACCCCTCCCCCAAAAAGGGGTATTTTGGGGGTAAGTCGAAAATTTTAAATGATAACCCCTATTGAGTGACACCTCATTTTAAAGGCCTTGATAAAAGAAGAAGATTGGCGCAAAGCGCAAGTCTGTATGTTGTCTCTATCCAACACAATGGCCAATCAAAGTTACAATTTTCCCCCATTGATATGTTAAAGATGATACATCTGTACATTTTTACAAGGGCTTAATCCAGTAGATCACTCAATCTAAGATATAAAACATAGTAATTAGTATAAAAACAGTAAAGCTAAGCCCTCTGGAATTCCCAGGTACTGGACTTTTTACTATTAGGAGTCGACAAACATGCACAGTTATGAATAACAAAGCAAGGTTGTATCTTTGATTATGGACCTTTAATTATTATGTATAATCTAGGGTTGTATAAACCCAAAGTCCAGTACCTTATGTTATATTATATTTATAACAGCCTGCAGGCTAATATTTCAAGGCAACTTAAAATCACACGAATAACAGTGCGTATGCCTTTAACGATTTAAAATAAATGCTTAACAACAAAACTTAAATTTTCGAATTCGTAAATGATTTATTGAATAGGGAATTGACTTATTTCGCTCTGAAAATGTTTTCCCTCTTAAAACTGTCAAAGTCTAAAATTACATTTTTATCGTTATCTTTCAAATATTCTTCTTGCTTTACTGGAAAGTAAAATATCTCCAATCTTCTCCACTTCAGTTACTGAATAGAGTATCAGATTTACTTTGATTCATTATTTAGTTGCAGTGTTTTATCGCATTTCCAGTTGATTCTATTTCCAAACTTCTCTTGACAAGTCATTAAAGATACGACAGTCGTAACAGAAATCAATCTATCAACGTCCAAATCTTTCTCAAGTACAACGCTATTCCTAAGCCAATAAACTAGGGATGGCTTTATTTTATCCTCCATTTTGAGATTGATTAAATTTAAAACCATTAGTAAACTTCATCTCTGCTTTACTTTGGCTCTAAAAGTCTAAGTTGGAAATTTTTAAATTGAATAACTTTCAGTAGCTCTAGTTTATGGTTTTCACCGAAATAACTGACTTTTAATGTACAAAAAAAACTTTACAAGTATTTCTTCTCCTGTAACAAATAGACCAAATTACAATGGTAGCAGTTCTTGCCTTTAGGTAGTTTCGCTTTCCAATTAATTTGAACTATGAATACACCAAAGGAGGAGTGACATATGATTTATGACAGTATTCGGAACGACTGTGCCTTTCTATCTCCCGCCTAGGTTATCTAAAGTGTTCACAAGTTGTGACAAATGATGATCAAGCCTCCGCCAAATACATGTTGTGATCACATTTCTACTATTTACGTTTATTATTATAAAACATGGAAATGAAATATTCTCCTTTAATAATCATACTATGTTGTTCCCAAAATGTATTAATCCCCGCACTAAAACACACATTTAAACGATCACGATTTAAAAACAAAGTTTTCTTTGAACTATTTTCAATTTGTATTTCTGTTATAAAAAAAAGACTCGCTACCGTTTCAGACATTTTTATTATTAACTATTCGTACATTTACCATCATCAGTGTGTTACGATCAATACACGACGTTTCGGGAATATGAATCAACCCCCGGTATCAAATGACTAAAGAATCATAAACCTAGAGATCTAGTATATCTAGTATTGATTTTCGATGCATTGATTTTAACATACAAATGATGGAAAATGTCCAAATAATCTCTATATAGGCCTACGTATTAAAATGTTTGTTTTTTTGTCCTCTATAGACTACAACATCGCACATAAGCTCAAATAATTTAGAAATTGCACAAGTAACAAAAACGTTTACAAATAAAAACATAAAAACATTGACATATAATTTACATTTATATGTAAATTCTAAACTGAATCATTGTTTTTTTTTTAAATGCAATAAAATTATAAACTCCTATAAAAGCGAGTGTGAGTAACAATATAATATAACAGCTCATTTCACCCATATTTTGTAATACTTAAAACCTAACGTAGATTATACTTTGTGGTTATGTTTACAAATTCAATCAATAATATAGTTTCTTGTAAAATTTATTTATTTTTTAATATGAGTGTAGAACTAATGTCTGCTATAATACGTTATAAAATTTGCTTTGAGGTTATAAAATAAATATAAATACAAACTTGTATCTTCAATATATACAAATTTAAAGAATATACCCATTCGTTTAACTTCGGGAACATTCGTTCATCTTCGTATAACATATAAACATGTTCGATTATTAATTTCTTAATTATAATATTAACAACTTCTAAATCATTTGATATATCAATATAAAATTAAAAGATAATAAATAAATGAGCTTGACTTGTGAGAAAGTAACTAGATAAAATAAGACCTGAACACAAAATCTCACAATAAATACGTTTACTAACCTCAAACGCGTTTCAACGACAATGTCGCCATCCTCAGTGAGGCTCGGACTACAGTAACCAAGTTACTGTTATAGTTTGGTTACAGTAGCCCGTTTATTTTATCTAATTAAAAGATAATATTGTATCTTTATTTATATATTTAATAATGTATATAAATATATTTTTTTACAAAAACGCCTACAATTTTATAGTCCTTATAGCTGTTCACATTTACCAAAAATCCCTCAGCATAGTTAGGAACGCCTATATAAAGTTTTTCTTTAATAGTATTTTTATAAATGATGTATTTTGTATGTTTATCTAATTAATCTGCCTGTGATTTTTTACTTGTGCTTACTAATTATTAATATGAAATACACTCTTTAATAAAATCTAGTTTACAACACACCAAATTGTCGAGGCTGAAATTGAGACGCTTCTGCGCCTTACAATAATTGCAATGAACAATTCTAAAGTCCATACGATATCTAGTGTTAAGGCTATGAACCACACCTAGTTCGTTTACAAATTGAATAACTACTAAACATTGAAGGAATGAGACAAATAACTGACATATGGTGCTTACAGTGTTTCAATTGGAGAAGTTTTCATTAAATTCAGAGTTAAGTTACCTGAAACCATTTGAGTAATGACCAAATACTCTTAATTTAAAAGGATATTATAGGCATTATATTTATTATGTTTGTACTTGTGGAAATGTTGTAGGCCTTTAAAATCATGATTTTGTCTCTAAAAATCGTTCACCCCTGAACTATATTTTAATGTAATTTTGATATTTTTCGAGAAAACTAGTCAATATAAAATATACATTTAAACTTGCAATGGCTTCTGCATAAAGTACTATCCTCCCGAAATCTATCCAATAATTGCTTCATAAATTACTTTCAGACACTATCATAGTTAGAAGAATAAAGAAATATTTAAAACATTTGAATTCCACGAAAGCTTTCTAAAAAAGTTTAAAAATATTACAAATGCTTTAAGGTTGGAATTTCGCCCCATTACGTGGGAGTTTATTGCTTTGTTTTCCGTCTTACGATTTAGAAATGTTGGCAATTCAAATACCACATTTTTACTTACGAAGTCTGCCTATTCGTAAGGATTAATTAAATTGAAATATTTTGAAGTGCATACTGTCATCATACATTTAAAGTGACAATATAAATGGACATTTTTCTTAATGAACTGTAAGTACAGTATGTATAATATTTAAAACAAATGTACATATATTTGTAAATCTTTTTCGGAACTAGAAATGCAAATGCTAAATGACAGCTACAATATTTATATATGTAATAAGTATAATACGCACATTATGTGAAAGTTTTTACAAAAATGCCTGACAATTTTCCCAACTTTCCAAGGTTTCTTTTTCTTTCTATTGTTTAAGAAGATTTGTAACCTCATTACAGGCATAGCCTTTGAGGGTTTCGATGAGTACTTATATGGTATGGAGGTGTTTTTCATTTAATTTGTAAAGTATATATATATATAAAAGGGACAATGTATTTTCATTTTAATTATTATATTAATTTTAATTGAATTTATTACTGCTTTTTTTGAAGTAGCCTATAAATATGAAATATGATCTTGTTTTCTTTTTCTGTTAACTACCAACTGAAATAAATTTAAAAAATATGAGCTCAAAAGTTTTCGTCCCATTTTCTTCTTCTGTGGATTAAAACGATTAAGTAAAATCGCTGTTTTAAATAGTTTTATATTCGACCGACGTTTTGAATAAGAGCAAGATATCGAACTCTACTTTTCGTAGTTGTATTTTACTTAGTAAGGCCTATAAAATGAGTAGTGAACAATGACTCGTGCACGAAATAATATATTTCTTTACTAGTCCTAAAAGTGAGCAATTTCGGTACGAGATCAAGTATAGAAATTTCTCTTTTTCTAAAGAACGAATAGAAGTAATAAAGAGTAAAGAACGAAACTTTTCATCGCACTGCAAGTAGTTATTGTTAATGAAGATAAACAAATTAAAACGCAACAAAACTTTTTTTATTTACATAAACAGTTCTAAGCTATAACAAAAACTGTGTAGTCAAAATTAACACATATTTTAGGTGGTTAAAAAACGTATGTCCACCTACATTCAAAGTTGAAAATGTACAAGAATAATAATTGTAAAGTAATTGTAATAATAAATGTAATTACTTGTAAAGTAACGAATAAATATATTCAACTTTTTTTTCACACAATTAATTGAAATTTATTAGAAGTATGCAAATACTCAATTAGTACCTTGACCTTGACGCTATGGGAAAAAGAGTGGGAAATGGCAAAGAGGAAGCTTGATGGAATTAATGACAAATATTGAGTAAACACATGAAATGCCTTAGAAGTAAACAATTCAACTATTAAACGGTAGAATAATTTAAAAAATAAATGAAGATAATTGATAATTCAATTGGAAATAAATACAAACATAACTATTTATTTGTTTGGGTAATTCTTTTGCATATATATTTTCCCGTGCATAGTAGGCAAAGGGTTATTAGCTCATACAGCCGTGAATGTGATCAAAATGACTCAATTTAATTGTTTGATGTGTTTTGTATGGAAAAATCATGTATGTAGAAAAATATAACCCACTAGGGGAAACCCCTGAGGAGACCATGAACCATTTGGAGACCATTATTTATTTCATGCCTGTAAAGTTCGTAGACAAATGAATAATAACACATTTAAAAACAATTAGTTCATTTAGAATAATTTGTAATAAAGGATTACAATATGAGAGAAAAATTAGCAATACATTTAATTAATTACAGAACTGTCTATTAAAGTTGTTCAAATATTGCAAAGGCTATTAATATATTATCAATACACATTTTTTACTAAGCATTCCAGTTTTATAAATGACTAAGGGAAACCCCTGCATGCTCCGCACGCCAACCCCGTCGTAACCTTCTATACACATAATCATATAATGTTTTCTTTATAATAAAGGTGTAGGATTAATAATAACCCCAAAACTAAGATGGTAAATAATGTTAAATGTTCAAATCAAATTATTTCGTATATTTTATAACAGCAGTTATAATAAAGGTTAAAAGAACCAGCAAGACTCAGGTCTACACTTTAATAAAATACTAACCTAAAAGTCATAAATAAAATAATTGCTTCAAAGTTTGAATCATAGATTATCCCTAGTTATTTTACCGTGGGGGCAGCTTCTGATTCGTGCCGCAAGGTCGAGGTGCAAACAAATTCTACTAAATATATTTCCGTACACGCAGACAGCTAATCATCGCCTTCTTGAGTAGACAATTTTCCCAAATAGTTGGTTGAAACACTAAAACATATAAACTTAGTTACTCACGCCAGCGGTTCAGCTGCGTGGTCGAATTATTTGAATTGTAACCAACACTTTGCCGTTTTAGATAGGCAATACTTTTACTAAATTTAGAATCATAAATGTTTTATTTAATAGCTAAGCAAGTTTTTAGCATTGAAAACTTACTCCACAAAGCGGATGTTTTTGAGGTTTTTGCTTTGTTTGACAAATAAACCAGCATAAACTTTACTTACTTTTTTTCTTCACGTCATTCTACAAACTTCTCATATTTATATTGGTAAATTGCTTTTGATCTTTCAGCAAGTAATTCTGTGATTTGCTTGGCTTACCACAATATTTGTTCGTTTTCTGCTGTTAATATAATATACTTTTAGATAAAAACAATAATAAGATAAACGCTAAAACGTTCTAAAAATGAAAAACGTTTATATAACCTGTTTGGTTTAATTACTGAGAATAATGTTTTTTTGTAGAAATAAAAGTTATTTTCATTTCATACTATACAGGGTGATCAACTCAAGATGGCCACCATTGGAATCTCGGAAACTATAAAAGTTACAACAAACTGTAAATGGGGGATCTTCCCTACTTTTTCCCTAGCATTAAAAATGCAATATCAAAATTTCCAAAAACTCCGCCATTTTTCCAATATGGTGGCCAACTTACTTTTTTTAAATGGAAACCCCTATGTTTTATGTTGAATTTCAATTGGGGACACAAATTTAAGACATTTTTATTCTTTTGTAATTTTTCCTAAACCCAACCGTTTATGAGATACAGCATCTCAAACATTTTCTATTTTATGTGATTTTTTTAATTGGGCCACCATTGGGATCTCAGAAAGTATTAATTTTACTGCAAACTTTAAATGGAAAACCTTTCCTTGTTTTATGACTCATTAAAAATATGTAGTTAAAATATTTCTAAATGGCCGCCATTTTCCAATATGGCGGTCAACTTTGAAATTTCTAATAGAAACCGCTGTATTTTATTACGGATTTGAATTTTACATACAAATTTAAGACGTTTTTATTCTTGGTGTTTTTGGATAAACTTAACCGTTTAACCGCTAAGAGCGCTGACAGTTTCAGAAACTCTTCAACAATTATTTTTAGAGGCATGTTTTACCATTTATTTGCAAACAATAAAATTTACACCAAGAATAAAAACGTCTTAAAATTGTATGTAAAATTCAAATCCGTAATAAAATATAGCGGTTTCTATTAGAAATTTCAAAGTGGACCGCCATATTGGAAAATGGCGGCCATTGAGAAATATTTTAACTACATATTTTTTAATGACTCATAAAACAAGAAAAGGTTCCCCATTTAAAGTTTGCTGTAAAATTAATACTTTCTGAGATCCCAATGGTGGCCCAATTAAAAAAATCACATAAAATAGAAAATGTTTGAGAGGCTGTATCTCATAAACGGTTGGGTTTAGGAAAAAATACAAAAGAATAAAAATGTCTTAAATTTGTGTCCCCAATCAAAATTCAACATAAAAAATAGGGGTTTCAATTTGAAAACATTAAGTTAGCCGCTATATTGGAAAAATGGCGTTTTGGGAAATTTTAATATTGTATTTTTAATATAAGGGAAAAGTAGGGAATGTCCCCCATTTAAAGTTTGTTGTAACTTTTATAGTTTCCGAGATCCCAATGGTGGCCATCTTAAGTTGATCACCCTGTATAGTCCTTTTAACAACTAGTACAAAAATGAATAATTTTTTGGGCAGTATACGCACAACGGCTGTTTTTAATGCAGTGTCATGAACATTTTTTATCACTAAAACGCATGTGTACTTCTTGTCTTAATTTTTAAGTTATTTAACCGGCCGGGACGTTTTGGGCACACAGTTCTTGTCTGAAAGTGAATTGTCAAAATCGTGGAGACTTACCTGAGTAAATTAGTTAATTGAGCAAGTTAATTAATATCGTTTTATATTCGTTAAAATAAAAAACAAATCTACCAAATATGTATTGAAATTAAAGTTACGTTAAACAATAATGCTTTTAAATTCAAGAAATTAAGGTAAAAGATTAAGTTAACAGTTCGAAAATAAAGTAATACTTACACAGTAACCAACAATCTGTGCGCCGCAAACAATTACTTGTTTCCCGTGCTTTGAAAGCGTTCCCGAAGGACTGATCCATATGTAGTTAGCGTCAGGAGCAGGAGTGACGGTTTGATGTATTTCTGTTCTAGTTACAAACTTACACGATATACGGAGTCGGCATATTAAGCAGTCAAAAGTTTTGTTAAATTATACCTGAGAGGGAAATAAACTTTCGAGATAAGAAGTGGAAAATACTTAGCATAATTGCATTGTAATGAACTGTAAGATGGATGGCGAAGCAAGTAGTCGCGAATAGAATGAAGAATGGTGTCAGCGTGCAGATTTATTTGTGCAGTTTCAGGATTTGTTGTAACAGTTGAAAAGCAGAGTCTATTTGTCTATTTGTTTTATAGACACATTAGGTGCAACTTAAGGTAATTAAAGCAAAATTAAACTCAGCTAATCAGTAACATAATAGCCTACATTAAGTTCTGGGTCTAGGTTTAACAGTTTAACTAATAATCCTTAACTATAAATTCTTAACTAAAATTTAATCCAATATTATTTATAATTAGCATACAATTGTTTGGTTTTATTTTGACATTTTTAAATTGGTAATTTCTAGATTTGTCACATATTTTAACCTATAAATCAAGAAATGTTTTGCATATTCCTCCAACTGAGAACTTATTTATACGTAGGTTTGTTACTGCAAAATATTACATTCATTTTCAGTTTAGAAAAAGTGTTGGTTGCTTCAAATTTCTGCAGATGGAACAATGAAGGGGTGGACTTGTTGAACATTTTAAGCTCAACAGCAGTTATATTCCTAGTAGGAACGACAATTGGCAGACATGTGAGAATAAATTTCCTTAGGCTCTTCTTGTCAGTTCTCGTTTTTCCCATCTCGTCTCTTCTCGTGTGTTCTCGTCCTGGGTTTCTCCCTGAACTTCCATAAATTCGGACAAAACACATTAAAACTTCCTTACATAGAGATGTACAGAAATACAATATTGCACGAACTTGCATATATACAGACAAACTG